>JAPMOB010251112.1:0-22363 GCA_029875015.1 Lepomis gibbosus
GGGCTTCTCTGGGCCCCCTCTTAGTCATGGGCCCCGAGAATCGTCATCCTTTACCCCCCCTTTACGGCGCCCCAGCGCACACCTCCCTACAAATTTAACTGTGACCGCAACAACTGCGATTGGTCGGCTTGCAGGCTTTTCCTGCATAGAGAATTTTTTGGCGCCCCCCCAAAGAGGTTTTAGCGAGCGCCAAGGGAAAATCACCAGCGGCAAAATAATCTGAATTTTTAACAAAAAACAACCTTTCACATCCTCTTTGAATGTGTTTTAATGGCCGTTTGTCAAACAGCTGTTAAGCGAGCAGAACATAAACTTAAACACGACGTCTCGACCTCCAGCAGTCACCTGACGTGTCGCTCACCTGTTCCCGTTCTCGCCTGCCTGCGAATCTCCGCTGGGAGATCGGGAGCCGTTCGTGCAGCCCTGTGCGCTAGTTGCTCGTCAAAGTCAGGAAGTTAGCCTGCTCGGCCGATAAAAGTCAACACAGCGGACGCTGCAGCGCTACTGCCGACCCCCGTTTGGGGGTTTAATTGCAAAATGACGGAGACACCGACGCACATGTATAAATGCCCTACGCAGGAGTATAAATCAAGCTTTAGTACTTTGCATAAAGAAATCAGAGACGGACCATGAACAACATTTTTCTTCTGGAGAGGTGTCACAAAAATATCAGAAAACGGTTTTATTTGTGGAAGAATTTGATTCTCAAATAAAAAAACTATCTGAAGGCAGATTATTATTAAGATAACCGCCAGATTAATTGATTGTAAACAATCATTAATATATGCGCGAGTGAAATTAATTAAAATCTTTTTTCCGCCCTTTTTCCTCAACAAATAGAAAAATGACGTGCTAATTTGTTCACGATTCAAATTAAACCAAACGCTTATTGAATATATTGTTATAGAGAAACCTAATGTGGTGATGATTATCATCTGGTCGCAGCCCTACTTAGACGTGAACTGATGTCATGAGTCTGTTAACTCCTGACTGAATGAGCAGATCAGTCACAGTGTGCTGACAGTAAACAGCAGTGCTTTGGGAAAGAGATGCCTCAGCATCTGATAAACAGAGCTGGACCCCCCCTTCACCCCCCCACAGTGCTATAATTCCTTTTAATCCTGGCTGGGCACCAGCTGGGAGCTCCCTGTGATTTGGGCGATAGCAGTCGGGCGTGGGGGGAAATCCTGACGCTCCAGATGCCAGGAGGAGAGAGTTTAAAAATCAGAGGAAAGGTCCTGAAATACGGAAAAGAGCCCGTCGACGTCTCAGTATTCTGTTTTTCATGACAGAAAGTTTAAACATTGGTGTTCCTGGGAAAGGAACCAGGCACAGATCCCAAACATCTAACGGTGAGGACGGTGAAAAGGCTCTCGTGTAACGTTTACGGGTGATGGATTGGGCGTGTTGAGGTGGAGAACAATGGGCGGGGGTCATGTGACGGTCTGCAGGACGTCCCTGAGGGAGCAGGACGGGCCTGTCAGCCGGCCGAGGAGACATCTACACCGTGGCATTACACCTCCTCCGCTACACCTGCCACCCACACCGAGATGCCTTCATGCCATGTGGAAGTTACCGTAAATACCAGTTTCCAACTTTTACTCCTGTTCATGACGCCACAACAACACGCCCTCATCGACAAGGCGTACAAGACCCGTGAGGTCTGGTTTAGCGACAGGCGTTTAACGGACCTTAAGTATTAATAAGTCACATGACATTAAACGCGTGGTAATTATTGTTAAAAGGTCATAGCTGGAAATTAACCTAACTAACCGCTGAAGCAGTCACAGGTTCTCACGGTGTGTGCACACTCAGCAGTAAAGCAACATTACATTCAGATTGGGTCTGACTGGAACCATCCTAAACAGGGTCCACAGTGTCTTCATCTAACACCCAGACTTATTTACGTTTAGGGAATCTGCACAATATTATGTATAATGGTTAGAATATTAGCAGATCTGTTTCTTATTTAAGCTTTAGTTTTTGCATTTTGTCCCCGAGTTAAAGCTGTCGTCTGTCCCGTCTTTGCCAGCTTCATCATCCCGTCGCTCAGCTCTTCACCTCCTGACTCTCCTTCATTTATCCTGCAGAGGTCAGAGGTCGCTGACCGCCGGCCGTGTGGACGGTCCCGTGACAGGTGAGAGCTTGTTTTCTGCCTGACGAAGAGTGACCTCCCGCTGGCCCCGGGGACCTCAACGGGGCCCCCTTTTCTCGGTCCCTCGCTCCGCGAACAAAACCGACTGTCAGACAGGGAGGCCACGGAGAGGCTACATCAGTCAACGGGAGAGAGAGATTACGCTGAGACGTCCACAGATCATTTACAGATCTCACCGGCCTCCATCATTTAGACTCAAATAAAAGACACAGTTACGGTTTGTGTTTAGTAGCGATGCACCAAAATGAAAATTCTTGGCCCGAAGCCAAAACCGAATACAAAGAAAAAATTTGCAGAAGAAGTGCATTCACATTTTGGCCTTTTTTTCCCGCTGCATAAATTAAAAAATCCAAATGTGTTTTTCCTCAGTGTTTCCCTCAGGATGTGGAGAGACTATGGTGTGGGGGGGCCCGAGGGGGTCCGGTAAAGTAAATTACATGAGTCCATTTACTTTTAAGGGACACATGTAATATGTTTTACTTTCAGTTAATCTTATTTCCATCCTGTACAGACGCCTTATTTTGAAAAGCGGACGTTGTCACATGTTAAATCCATCCAGTCCGACCCAGTTTGATTAATAATGTTGATAAATAATTTTCTCTTAGGGGTGTCCTCACTTGTGTTGCCAGCGGTTTGGACATTGATGGCTGTGTGATGTGTTATTTTGAGGGGACAGCAGATTTACACTGATATACTGAGGAGTGTAGAAGAGCTGCACGCTTATCATTTTACCCTCATTCAAGTTAGCGGAGGGTTAAACAGGAAGTTAGCCGGCTCAGTCGGGGAAGTCAACACAGTGGAACATAGAAACCCAACGCCAACTAGCGTTTGGCGAGCATAACTGCAGGGTGGCGCACACAGACGTCGTGGTCATGACTCAGTGCATAAGTATAATGTGGCCTTTTGACTTCAACATGTTTAAAGTACAGGAGCGTTCTGACCTCCTATTGGTCAACGCCACAAACACGTGTTGAATTTGTCGTAATTGTCGAGAGAAGGCAAATAATGACTCGCCAAACGTCCATTTCCGTCCTCGCTGACCGGCCTGTACCGGCGCAGGCTGACATCGTGTAGTCTGAAGCTGACATTCGGAGGATTTCACCGCCAAGCAGCACCGTTAAATCCCAAAAACAAAAAAGGGTACATTTTGTTTTTCCACCTGACACCTAAATGCATCAGTGTGCGTTTCAGGTTTTAAATATTCATGTGAACACAGAGAAAACTGCTTTGTTCACATCTGAACTGTGAGCTGCTGATTTCAGCAGGAACCATCGTTTGTTCAGTCTTAAAGAGATGTGACAGCGGCAGGAGACAAAACTCAGCAAAAACCTTGTTTGAGCGAGTGAACGCCTCCCCGTCTGGAGGAGAAATCCCTCAGCAGCTAATTGAAAAGCCAGAGCTCCTGCAGCCGCCGTCTGCAGGTTTATTACAGCGTGGAGCAAAGAAAAGGAACCGATAACAGACGGCTGACCTGAAGGGTTCGACTGCAGCCTCGTTTTCAGCTCTCATCCAGTGATTCAACTGGAAGACACAAAAGTTTCTCCTGGACGTGACTCTGCACTGAAAACCGCAATGATAGTTTTATTAAACAAAAGAAGAGGACGGATGAAAAGACCCGTAATAATAGAAAAACTAGTTACTTATAAAGACGTGTGAAACTCGGCTGCACAACAAACCTACGACATGACTCTCTTCACACTTTGGTCTGATTCTGTCCCAGAAAATCAAACTAAAAGCAGCGACAACAACCAATGACCTCAGACCAAGTGTTCAACCAGCCGATCAGCTCAAAGCTCAGCTCCGGTAAAGTAAAATACATGAGTCCGTTTCCTTTTAATGGACACACGTAACATGTTTTCTACTTCCTGTGAATATAATCCAATTAATCTTATTTCCATCCTGTACAGATGCCTTATTTTGAAAAGCGGACGTTGTCACATGTTAAATCCTTCCAGCCTCTCTGCAGGTAGGACTCTCACACTGACAGGATAAAGGCTCTAACCTGCCCGTCAGCTCGCTCTGGGCCCTTTCACTTACCGTAAAGGCTCCAATACGAGCGCACTCCAAATGTAGGCGGGGCTACACAGAAAGTGCTTTTTTTTTTTTTTTTTTTTTTACAAACTTCGACCGATTAATTTTGTAGTCCGAACATTCGGTGCATCCCTAACACGTACTGCCAGAAACATTCATTATTCTTCAGTACTGTTCCTGTCACAACAATGAATCCATCTGTTGCTATGGCAATTTTGAAAAACACGCACTCTGTGTAACGGCAACGGAGAAATCTAACAGCCATAGCCATGTTTTACGGAGATGAGCCTGAGACGAAGAGCCTTAACCCTGCGTCCTCTCCAGCAGCCAGCAGGGGGCGACTCCACCAGCTGCAGAAAGAAGTGTGATTGTATAGAAGTTTCTGAGAAAATGTTTCTACTTCTCCGCTGATTTATTCCCCCAGTAAACACTTTCCTGATGAGTTTATGGTCTCAGTCGCTAGTTTCAAGTCTTCTTCAACACAGCATGATGTTCATTTAGTAAATTATGGTCCCGTTTAGAGGGAAACAGAAGCATTACAACACAAAAACAAACAATTTAAATGTGTTAACGTTCAGCAGCTCTGCAGATGTGTATGAGCTGAAGTGGCGGAACATAAAAACCACATGTTGGACATCTCAAACCTGCAGCTGAGCCCTGATCAGGTGAACAGGTGAGCTCTAGGCAGACAGACAGCAGCCATGTTTCAGAATAAAAGCATCCAGTTCAGGTGCACTTACTGTTCCTGCTGGTTTTGAGTTTGGACAGCAGCTTCTGAGTGGACAGCAGGTCCCCGCTCTTCACCGCCTGCAGCAGGTCCTGCTCCTTCCCCATGCTCCTCCTCCTCCTCCTTCTCGTGTTTGAACCAGCTTTAATTAAAAACACCCCCCTCTCCCCCTCAGAGCCACATGCTGAGCGCCGGAGACGTGGACCTGCCTCAGGTGAGACTCTCCACTTCCTCCCTCTGACGCTCAGCTGACAGCACGAGAAACTTTAAAGCGACGCTCTCCTTCCTCTGAGCCCGCTGAGTCGGAAAACTCCTCTGCGGCTTAACCGACTTTTCTCCTTTTCAGTCTTTATAGGTTATATCCAGGGGGGGTCGGGGGCTGTCGGCGTGGCCGGGGGGAGGACAGGGGGAGGTGATGCGGTCAGAACTGAAAAGAAATGAGAAACCCAGATCAGTTCATGAGCGGCGTGTGGATGTGAAGTGAAGCTGCCTCAGTTTAACAGGAGGGTTTGGCTTCAGATCCAACAACGTGAGGAAGGTCACAGCCTCGTCTCACACACAGTCACACTTTCTTTATAATTTCATTTTGTGTGGGAAGGAAACGCACTTTAGTTTCTGTGACGTCTCAGATTTTGTTTTTCCCCTCTGTTATAATCAAATTAAACTGAATCCCAGAAACAAAGACAGACGTTTGAAGACGTCACCTTGGACTATTCTGTTCTATAAACCAAACGATTACTTGATATTAAGGCAATCAAAAAAATTGATTTTATCATTAATAGTTCTGAATGTTTTGCCTCAGATTTGTTTGGCATCAAGAGAAAGAAAGAAAAGTTTAAAAACACCAATTAACTTTCACTCAGGAGCAAAAATCAGCCTTTAAACCTGAAATAAATAATGATTTAACATTTATCCTGATAATTATAGACGCACTTCACACTCAGGGAGGTGACCCTTGACCCCGTGACGTCTCACAGGTCAGCCACCCGGGCTGACTGGAGGTTTAATGTTGCTGTAACGTAAAACTGTAACTTTAACTTCCCGACCGGCGACCCGGTGGGCTTAAAGAAGCTTTAAACATCCAGAGAACGTCTATAAAAACAGATTGAGACCTGCGTTTATTTGTCCCAAACCAGAATGCTGTGTTCAGGCGGCTCGATTACAAAGTCAGTGCAAAGACGCAAATTCGCTCCGGGCATGCGGAAGAGGCGTTAGCCGCTACATTCGCCGGTTTGCTCGAGTTAAATTTTTTTTAAACAGCCTTCATGCCGTTGTTTGGAGAGGACCAGGCAGAGCGGGGGAGCGAAACGCCGCTGGCCGTCGGACAGCTGCTAAGGTCCGGGGAGAAAGAGCCGAGAGCAGCGCTGCCGCTTTCGGACAAAAAACCACCCGTAGTCGGTAGAGGTGGGAATCACCAGAGGCCCCACGATTTTAAATATATTGAGATATATTACGATTTAATATTTGTAAAGTCAACATCTGTTTATCTAAAAAGATCAATTTCTCTGTTCATTTCACTTTACACACCCATGTGTAATTTACATAATAAAATATCGATACCTGGTGTTGCCATGGCAAATATCACGATACTATGCTGTATCGACCCCCCCACCTCTCGTAGTCGGTCGGATTCAGCTCTGACACCGTTCACCCGCGGGAGGAGCTCGGAGTTACCTGCTTTTATTAAATTAGCTTTTGACTTTAGTTTTTGGGATTACATCGTTGTTGACTGGAGCTTCTCGGCTCCTGAGCACATCCGGTCCCACTGCTGTTGTTAGAGTCAGTTATTAGCACCCAGAGCTCTGCTGGACTAAGACTTCATATTTATATAAAAATCGTGCAAAACTGGACGTTACTCTGAGAAAAGAAAGCGAGGAGGTTCAGAAAATATGTCTGTAACTTTATTCCAACTATTGTTGCACTTAACTGTGAACAGGTCAGCATAGCACAGCCCTGATCGATCCGAACTCCATTCAGAAAACAAACATTTTAAAAGTTGTCGTCTTGCTGACAGACCTGACAAAGCATGAATTCATATGTTTAACAAATCTGCATCATATTATAGTTATTTTGGTGTCAGTTTGATCCGTTTAATGCAATTAAATCACAGCTAAATGTTCACTTTGGATTCATACAGCTGGAGTAATCGCAGGTTGCGTTTATTCGCGTTACGCGTTGTGTGAACACTCAGCTGTCCAGCAATAAATCCCGCGTGAGCAAAGCGTTGCGAGGGTTAAATTTGCGTTGTATGTGAACAGACCACAACTGGGACTCGGCTTTTAGTTGAGGTTTTAATGTTTATGCTTTCGTTAGAAGCCTATATTTGCTCTTAGACTGACTGATTAGTTGGATAATTGCTCTGTGAGGAGCTTCAGAATATTAATAAATAATCTATATATACACACAGTATAAACACAGGTGGGCGAAATGGCCTGTTATGACAATAAAAACATTTCATATCACTCGATATCGATAATCATCACGATAAATTATTATTTCTTTCAAGTTTAAAGGCTAATTTAATAAAAAAATATGTGCAACTCTCCTTTCAGTCCCTTTTCCTCAACAAAATAAACATCTTAATAGAAAAATTAAGTCCTAATTCGTTCGTGATTTTAATGAATTAAATCAAATATTTAGTCCAGTCATTATTATTATTATATTTTCTCCATTATCAACCAGCTGAGTTTCAAAACAGAATTCTATCCATATTCTAATAAAAGACTGCGAGTTGCATTGGGTTAATATGTCACAGAGCTCTGCATGTATGAAATGTGCTGCGTGAATAAACTTGCTACACCTCTGCTGAGCGTCCTCACATAGCATATTTTAAACTGTCCTAATGTGACGTCATTCAGCACCTTTCAGGTTTGTGAGGAGGAGGGCTGGGTGTGAAGAACCAAGTTTACGAGAACAGTGGATTTGTTAAGACCCGTTTGGATTCGGTTCCTAAATTTCTGCATCTTGCAGCACCTGATTGAACAGCAGTAAACATTTTACAGTCCATCAAAGTGTCTTATCCTCATTTGTTACGTCAACAAAGCCTGAAGAAGACAGGGTTTAATAAGAAGAAGCAGAATCGGTAAAATTAAAGCGATACCCAACCCAGTTGAGAAGGCAAAAAAACCTGACATTAAGTGTCTCTGTCTCTCGTCCGGTGTATTTGTTCACAAACAATATCAGAAAGTGAGAAACGATCCTCAAAAAACTGAACGAAACAGAAGAAAACTTTAATAGTGTTGAGGAGAAGCAAACAAAAACTGACACAAAACACAGAAAAAAATGCTAAATTAGTTGACACGTGGGAGTAAATAGCCAATTATGTAAGGAATATGACTTTAAAATGAAGACCAGATGATTTAATACTCTCTTTATTGTTTCCTCATGAAAGATCACACTAAAATTTAACGCTTTTGGGAGAATGTCAAAAAAAAAAAAGAATGTGACATTACTTGGGAGGTGGATGTTCCCCAGAACCGGTGTAGTTTTTGCTGGGAGCCATACCCACAAGTTTATATAGTACAAATCCGCAAGAGACAGTATCTCAGAAAAGTGAGTCCACCCCTCACATTTTTGTAAATATTTGATTCTATCTTTTCATGTTACAACACTGAAGAAATAACTCTTTGCTGCAGTGTAAAGTAGAGAGTGTGCAACTTGTATAACAGTGTAAATCTGCTGTCCCCTCAAAATCACACATCACAGCCGTTAATGTCTAAACCTCTGGCAACAAAATGATTCTTTTATTAATGGCAAAGAAAACTGTCAGCTGTAAAGAAGCGAAACCATCTATTATAATTCAAAGGGTGCAGGTTCATCACCGCGGGTCCCAGTGCTTCTGATGTGACGCTAAAACAGCCAGCAAAGATTTACGCACACCTGTCACAGGTGAGTGTTTAACCTCCTGTGTAACCGAGAGGTCGGTTTAATTACAGCTCAGCAGACCTTCAAACACAAACAGCTCGCTTGCAGGTTTCCTCTGCTGTGTAAACACCGACAGGACGGAGAAGTCAGCCATGTGTGGGACGGCAGGGTTTTAAGCCAAACCCTGTTGAGTTATTTCACATTTCTAAACCAGAGCAGGATGACCGATGGGTGAAACCACCTGACGTCCGTCCCCTGCGTTGGACTCGTGGACTGTCCTGCTCTGCTGCTTGCCTCGGGGGCTGTGTGACAGGATATACGCTCGCTCCGGTCATGCATCGACTTCATTTCAACCGCAGGACAGCTCCTTAAACTCTTCCAGCCCAGTGGCCAAGCGCAACTCTCACAGATAAAGGAGGGAGAAGTTGGCAGAGTTAGTCTCTGCTGCTCCACTTTCTTGCAGATAACTGACATTTCTGCTGACAGTCCCGCGTCTCTGCAGGAATCTCGGCTGCAGCACCAGGCCTCCAGAACAGTGTTGCTATATAAACAGAGAGAGGATCACAGGGTCCACATACAAACACTGGTCTGCACCGTTTTCATGGTTACAACTTGTTTCATTACATAACCAGGCGGCCACAGAGGAGCACGGGGCGTAAGCAGAGCTGTCATCCCCATTTACACAGATCATGTCCCCCCTTTTTTCTCCCAGCTCCCTCGGGCGTTTTGTATTCTCACCGCATTCATGACAAGAGGAACAATGCTCGTAAATTTCACTTTGACACTGCAGGGACTCAGAGTCTCAGAGAAGTGGTCCACTGTGGAACTGAATAAATCATTGCTCTGCTCACAAACCAGAATCACTTGACAGTTATTTACTTTAAAGTAAAGTTTGAGTGGCGCATGAAGAAGTATTTCACCATTTTATCTCTTGATTGTGAAGCTGTTTGTGTGTATTTACACAGTTTAACTACCAACCAGACCGATAACGTGTATAGTGCAAAAAGTTAAATCCTAATCAGCTTAAACATGTGGCCTTATATTTAGTATATCGCCTACAGACGGGGGGCAGAGTAAAGGAAAAGGCTGTCACCCATCTGTCGATACTGTCATGCCAGTCTCCCTTAAACAAGTTACTGATTTTACATTTCCGTGCCAATCAACCACATAAAACACACCACAACATGTGAGTCCAGGTTTTCCCTGACTTTCAAGGGCCAAGTCTCTAGTTCGGGAATATTTAAAGCACTTAATACACTGTTAAACCCTCGAAAGTGGAAGCCTTGTATTAAATTACGGGCGTAGTTCAGCAATGTGAGAGTCTATTGTAACTTGAAACTGTTTTGAATTAAATTGCTCCTGGCTGATGTCTAAACACGCCGAATTGAGGATGTATTTCTAAGGATATGGAAAAGTCTTGGTGATTTAAATGTTAAGATCGTTTTCAGTTAATCCACTCCAGATTAAAGAGATGTGTAGGGAGCTCGGCGTGAAGCTGCCTGCGGACCGTAGAATCGGGCACTTCGTGGCCGGAGTCTGGCAGGTAAACAGACCGGAGCGCCACCGCCGACCTTTGTACCGAGGCTCGGTTACGCACATTTAAGGACAGTTTCCCTGCATTTAAAAATGTAAGAAGAAGAAATACAACTTACCTTTGTTCAGTCAAGTATGCCAGAAACTTTTCAACCCCTGATTTTTACCGGACCACGGAGGCAGTTTGTTGGGAAAAAAACTCCGATAATCCTTGTGTTGATAATCCAGAAAAGTGTTTTATTCCAGGAGTATTATCTTCCAAACGTGTTAGATTCTGCTTGAATCTTAATTAATCGCGTAAAATGTGTGTATTTTTAGGACTTTAGCACTTTGTAGGACACTTCGCTGGCGGACGCTGCTCCTGGTTTTCCCTCCTCGCCGTGAATGCCACATTCTCCCCGCTGGAGTCTCCAGAACGTGCACACGGTGTCAAGTTACACTGAGCATAACACAGAGCTTCCGGCTAAGACCTTCAAAATAAACCCAGACGAAGCGACGCCAACTCACAAAATTAAATTGAATGTAAATTGAAATCACTTGCCTTGTGTTGTATCTTTAGGAAGTGCAGTCAATAAACCTGCATCTGTAAAAAAACAAAAACGGGAATCCCAACAAAAAATAAACAAAATATTATGCAGAGCCAGAATGATTCATGATTCAAAGAAATTTAATTGGCAAATATTACTTGATAATTTAATAATCCCAAAAGTTATTATTCAAGTCGCTTTTCCTATTTGATTGTGAAATCAGTTGTGGCAAGCTAGAGTATATGTATGAGTTACTAGTTACTATTCCCGTTTTACTGGTAAGAATTGATTAGATATGAGTACTTCATTTTTATTACTTACTACCAACTGTTAGTTTCTAGTAACTATTTTTTAGTTACTAGAAACTAAAAGCACATTTTGGCCATTGAAATCTCTGCAGTTCAGAAATCACCTTTACATTAGTTACTAAAAACCATTTGATTTGTTACTAGTAACCATTTACATTTAACTGGTCAATTTTATTTAGATACAACTGCTTATGTTTTGGTTCAGCTACTTGTAGCTATTCCATTAGTTCCTATGTTACTTTCAACAAGCCATTTTGCTTGTCACCAATGAATGACTAGTGTCAAAAACATACTTAGTAAGAATGAAAAATGTTACTAGTATATTTTGAATTAGTTACTAGTACATAAATAATCGTTACTTGTAACTAATAAACACGTACTAGTATCTTTTTAAATAGTGACCGGTAAGTTTTAAGGAATAAATGTTTGTCAATCTGAATATTTCTCCTTACAGGCTGTGGGAAGTTATGTTTCACTATTATTTAACACTTTACAATACATTTTTAATCGATTCATCAAGAAAAAAATCATTAGATTAATTGAAAATAATTGATGGTTTGCCTAGTTTAATTGTCTTGATTTTGTGACACATTTCTTAAACAAGTTTCACTTTCCAGCACCTGAAATTTTAAACTGAATGTCTTTAAAAATCCAGAGACGGTAAAAAAGCTCTGTTTCAGGTGAATAAATGTCCACGGAGGACTGACTGGGACAAAACATCTTGTTAAACGAATAAAACGAGAGAAATTAAATGCTGACAGTCGTGCTTTTATTTAGAGGACTCAATCAACCCCTTTCCTGTTTTGTCCCGGCTCTCATTGGGTAACTTGATGAACGATGATCGAACCCTCCCACTGCATTTAATCTCTCTCCGTTCACAGACAGACATGGTGCTTTTTTCATATTTAAAAAAAGTCTCTCCATCCACTTCTGAATATTAACATTGCTGTCAAGTTTCAAAATAAAATACAGCTTATTTAAAGCTGCATTAAAACTTCTAAAAAAAAAATTGGCCTATTTGGGGCAGAAGAATTATTTTATCTCCTTCCCGCGACGAAACTACATTTCAGATAAACTATTGTCCCGAAAAATGTTAATGTTTACTTTTCTAAACTGAGATTATCCATTATTACATTATTAGTAGTTTTATATAAGCAAAGAACAAAATGAGTAAACATTTTTTATTTCAAACAACAAAAGCAAAAAATATTTACTTAACTGTAAATAAATGACATCAGTGCTAAAAACAGACAAAAAAGAAAAACACATATAAAAAAAATAAATATTAATTTATATAAAAATAAGTGCAGCTCAGGATGAAACGTGAGCGAAAATTCACACGAGTTTAAAACATAATTCAGAACATTGAATAAGCTTTATTGTTTGAAACTCTGCGTTAAAAAGCACTTTATTGGAGCTACTTCATGTTTAGATAAAATAATAAACCCAGGATGCTGCTTTTTTTGGTGAGTTTTGGACCTCTAAAAAAATGTAAGTTCTGAAGTTCTCAACTGAAGGGCAGAGTCATGATGAAGCACCGCCTCCCCTCCTCTGGTGAAACGTGAAGACCCCCCTGTAGTGCAGCAGCCCCCACAGCTGGGCCTCCATCAGCAGGTCGTGGTGGGCGTAAAACCTCAGAGGTTTCCTTTCGGAGTCGTAGTAATGATCGGAGAAGGCTGCGTAGTTCCTGGTGATGAAGCCGTAAGCAGAAACCTGCAGATGGGTTAAAGGTACAATGTGTACTGAGACGCTCCACCTGTCGAGTTCATGCCCCAAACAAACAAAAAGGGGGCAGCGTATCACACAACAAATCATCATCAATCAACATTTTTTCTGTCTGGGATTGATTATGGTGACGTATTATATGTGCACGGAGCCTTGATTCAGTGTCTGGTGCATCTCTACACAGGTAAACCTGCAGCTTTACCTCTGTACCCTTCTCTGTCTCAATTCTGCTAGTTCCCAGCTGCGCTCCTCCAAGTGTTTTTTAATGAACCCAGGGTTTTTACAGATCTGGGGAAAACTGCATTTTCATGTTCTGCACCATGGGCATGGAATAATCTGCAAAATGATCTTGAACTAGAAACCTGTACATTTTAAAGCAGCATCGTAAAGAAAGAATGTGCTGAAGGAGACGTGGTTGTTTTTCTTGAGAGGCCATTGGGTGGAACAGGAGATCGACATCCTGCCCCCACGTTCATGTGCTGAACTGCATCTCTCGGACGCGTAGCGTTAATTCCTGGAGACGTGAACAACCTACGCTCCAGAGGAACGCAGGATACGTGTGGCAGCCATCTCGTGTACGCGAACGTATAGTTACACAAGACGTGTAACGTAGGCTGTTTATTTTAGGTTAGTGTAGCTTTCTTACAGCCCGACTACACAGACTGATGCCAACATTAGCGCCACCTGCTGGATTAAACAGTGCAAAATATTTACAGTGTCCATCCAAAGTGATTCCATTCACATCTGTAGTCCGTTAGGGCCCGAGCAGGAAACGTGCGATGGCCCTGTTGAAACTGAAGGAATTACATTTTTCCTTTTCTTTCTTTTTCCTGCAAAGTAAGCTCATTTCTGGCGGCCTGAACACGCTCGAAAACTCACCGAACTTTGCACACGTTAGAAACGGCGAAAAATTACATGTTTTGTGAGTTTTCGTGGAACGGCGTGCTGGTTGAGTGGCGTCCAAAATCAATGATTCACCATGAAAAAGGAAGTTGTAACTTCCTGCATGCATGATGCATAATAAGAGTCCTGCCCTGAACACATCCACCATACTCACTCACAGTCATAGCGCCACCTGCTGGCAACAGGAAGTGACACATGTTCCTCTGTAATGTACAACTCCGAGCAGGTTGGACTAGTTCAAAACTGTCCCCGGAAACCTTTAACACGTTGATGAAGCCATGTTGTAAAACTTGTGAATTTTCGGTTAACGCTTTGGCTGCAAAGTTTGGCGCTTTGCCATGACACAGGAAGTTGTTGTAACTTGACTGTACATGCTCAGATCTGTACCAGATTTTAGACGTTTATTAAGAGTCCCGCCCTGAACACACATGTACATGCCGACATTGGTAGGGATATTGAAATACTAAATTTAAATATGAACGTAGGCTGTTTTATTTTAGGTCAGTGTAGCTTTCTTACAGGCCGACCGCAGCGACCTTCTGCGATGTGGGCGTAAAAGGTGGGACGGTGAGTTTCAGCAGCTTAAATGTTGAGATTCAGTCATTATTTGAGCACATTTTATGGCATGAAGGGATTTTTTGTTTCATTGCTTTATGAAGGTAATTTAGAACAATGTTTGGATCACGTTGAGTGAGTTAAATAAATGAATCTCATTTTTGAAGCTGGTTGGTTTTGGGGTTCAGGTTAATGTTAGGTAAGTGTTAAGGTTAGCCGTGTAGCTGTGAAGGTCAGGGTAAGGGGCTGGGGGGAGGCATTATGTCAACAAAGACAGAGAGATAAAAGTGTGTGTGCGCTCACCTGGTCACAGGTGTGTGAGGCGGTCAGCAGCATCAGAGCGCCGGTGGACGGCCGGGACATGTGACGAGTCCTGACGTTGGTCATCAGGGGAGACGACAGGAATCTGAGAAGTTACACAGGGAGGTAAACAAAAGGCCGGCCCTTTCCTGTTACTGAGAAAACTGTAAACAGTCCGCTTCACCTGTGAGTCACGTAGGAAACAAAACCCGGGTGGAGCATCTGGAAGCTTTCAGGGGGATTGTGGCCAAAATACTTCCAGGGTCTGTTGGAGACACAGAAACTGGAGGAATACATTTACTCAAGTACTTTACACTTTGGACACGTTTAGGTACTTTCTTCTTCTACTGCAACACATCTCAGAGGAAGCTGCTGGACATTTATCTGACAGCTTAACAGATTAAGATTTTTACACAAAACATGCAAAGACTTTATAAAGTTAAACTCTCCAACAGTTTATACACAAGCACAGCTGAAACAATCAGTGGACTGACAGGAAGTGACTGATCTGCTGCTTCTCCTCTGATTTTAATAACTGTGATGGTTGTTAGTGACGTTGATCTTGTGAAAGAGTCTCTTTGTGCTCCGAGTATCTTTACAATCCAAACCATCAATGGTATCAGAGTATTTTACAGTGCGGTATTAGTACTTTTACTTATAACAGAACTATTCTTGATTATATTCTGATATTTATCTTGTTAATAATCATCATATATTGATTGTAGATAGATTTTTTTATATTTATACATGTAAATAGAATAATGCTGGTTCTAGATGCTGATTTTAGTGTTTAGTGATTCAGTTATCTGTTCTTTTACATTCCTCTGTGCTGCTATTTATTATCTAATATTATTAATATCTTATCTTATTGTGTCTTAGAGTATTTATAACCATGTGGTATTGTTACTTTTACTGAAGTAACAGATCCGAGTACTTCCTCCACCTTTGACACTTAGAAAAGGTGTTTAGTTGTGTGAGTGGGATGAACTTCCAATTTTTTAAAAAAACTGAAAAAAACTCAACTAAACATGTTTTAAAAAGTAAAACTTTTGTGTTTACATGCAGTGAAACCTGCTGAATGTTTGTGCTGCCCTCTGCTGGCCAACATGCAGTGTTACAGGACAGATAGAAAATACATTTCACACACATGCAAGTTTAAAAAAGGAAAAAGAAAAAGGAAGATAAATAATGATGTCTGAGCCGCCTCACAGTCTCAAAGGGTTTAAATAAATACATTTAACTGTTTTACATAATGGTGATGGTTTTGGATTATTCTCTGGAGTGGATTTATGCCTTTTATTTGGATTACTGCTGTTTGCACCACCGCTGACGACAGCAAGTTCACCTGAGTTAGTTCAGCCACATCTGAGGAGCTGGGCCCCGGACAGTAATAATCATCAATCAAGTCCTTTAGCTGACGCTTTTATCCAGAGAAACTTACAGTTTCTACATCAGAGGTCGCACGAGCAACTAGAGGTTTGGTGTCCAGCTCAGGGACACATCGGTGGACATAGCACTGGGAATTGAACCCGGGTCTTATCCACTGCTCCGTCGCCACCCCAATAAAACTCCTCCTCACTGGACTCTGCGCGATCTTGGTGAATCCGGCTGCTCGGTACCATTTGAGGGCGTTCTTCATGCTGTTGGTGGTGAATCCATAGAAGGAAATCTTCTTCGAAGCCTCTGATCACGGCGCCGTTCACCCTGAGAGCAGAGGAAGAACATTTGAATCAGTATTTCATTTCATTTTATTCATTTTAATCCTTTATTAAACCGGGAACCCCAGGTGAATCAACACCACACCAACAACAGGTCAGTGTCTCACCTGAAGACAAAGTTGTGGCTGTCGATGTTCTTCCCTTGTCGGGATCCTCGGAGGATTCCTCCGTTTCCAGCCACAGCGCCGCGAACACACCTGCCAGGTGAGCCACGTTCAAAGAGACGGGAGCTGTTGAGGAGGGAGAAGGTTGATCCTACAACTGGAGGAACAGAAGGCAAAATCACCAACCTGCAGGACTCAGTTTGATTAAAATTGGATGCCAAACTGCCAAGCTGGAGTCTTTAAACCTGTCCACAACCACAAACAGGTGGCCCTTAAAGTAGAGGTAAAACTGCATGAAATTTTAATAATCAAGTAAAGTACAAGTACCCTACAGTACTTGAGAACATGCTTCCAGCAGAATCTGCCATAATGAACTATCGTTCTTTAACCTTTCTGGGAGTCCAACCCCTTTTTGACAGTAGGGTTAGGAGACACCGCGGGACCAATAAAACACTGCAATTTTCTCAGAGCCCACAAGTCTGATATGCCAAACTACCTCAGCACATACAGAACACAGTGCTTTACAGAACAGGGAAAAATCAGGTGGAGCGGTCACACTTTCATGGAGTTATATGACAGAAGCTGTTTTCACAGAAAGTAAATTGGACCACCAGGAGGCTCACAGCCAAATAACAGGGTCTTCTTCACAGTAGCGGGATAACAGGCTGCAGTCAAGTGTCAAGCTTTCTAAATAAAAACAAGAATAACTTAAACTATTAAAATGTATATCATGTGTACTTCATCCCACACAGGAGGGACGAATGAAACAGTGCGCACCTTTCCTTCAAGGTGAAATTATTCTGAAGTCGTCCCACATTTTAACAGGATAACACCTGGTATTGATAGAACACACACGTGAGTTGTTGATGACAACAACAAATGATTTCTGTTTGCAACGTTATATTTTAAAATGACGTGAAATGAAGTGTTTCATTCGTAGATAGTACCGGAGGCTGCCGTTTCAGGACTGCAATCCTACTTTATAAATGCAGGTGGAAATTCCCCTGTAATTGAAGTCAAAAGTGAAACTTTCATACATTCTAGATTAATTACACATTAAGTGAAATAATTCAGGCCCTTTTTTATTTTAGTCTTGATGGTTTTGGCTTGCAGCACATGGTAATCAAAACTCCATGTTTCAGAATATTAAAACATTAAAATGAAGAATGTATAATACAGAAATGTTGACCTGAGAAGAGCCTTTAATCTCTCGCTCTGGTTCAGTCACTGGGAAGACCTCTGACTGGACCGTCCTATAGGAGACACTCATTGACGCCCTCTACAGGGAGGGTAAGACGCCAAAGGTCTGTGCTGAAAGTGCTGGCTTTTCACAGAAGAGCCGGATCAAAGCTTTTTTAAGGAAAGTTGACTGGAAGGTAAAACTGTGGTAGGAAAAAGTGCACAGGCAACAGGGAGGACCGCAGCTTCACAAGTGGTGGACTGAGGCTGGAGTCATCAGGAGCCACCAGGCACAGATGTGTTCAGGATATGAGAAGTGTTGCACTGCTGGTGTCAAACCACCCCTGAACCAGAGACCAGAAGCATCTTACCTGAGCTAAGAAAAAAAGAACTGGACGGTTGCTCAGTTTGCCAAAGCCTTCTTTTCAGATGAAAGGAAATCTGCATTTAATGTGGAAGTCTGGAGGATGAGTGTAGAGGCACAGAATCCGAGTTGCTTGAAGTTCAGTGTGAAGTTTTCACAGTCGGTGAGGATTCGTGGTGCTCATCTGATGGTGTTTCTCCACTGTGTTTTATTAAGCTTTCCTTTTCCAGCAGGACTTGGCACCTGCCCACACTGTCTAGTAACTGGTTGGTTGACCTGCCAACTTGCCCGAACCCCAAAGAGAATCTGGGCTAATGTCAAGAGGAAAATGAGACAATACAGACGAGCTGAAGACCTCTATGGAAGAAACGTGGGCTTCACCTCAGCAGTGTCACAGGCGGATTGCCTCCATGCCACACTGCACTGATGCAGTAATTCATGCAGAGGGAGCCCCAACCAACTAACTTAAATTAACCTTTTTTCAGAGGCTTTTAAACTTTTCTAAAGGTTGACATTTCTGTCTTATAGATTCTTTATTCTAATATTTTGACATTTGGATTTTTTTTCTAAAATATATGAAAGTTTAAATTTTTGAAAAATATTCTAAATTAGCTGTAGGTCAATTTAACATGTAAAAAAAGAGTGAAATACTAAATGGTATTTGTAATGTTTATTATTAAAACAGCAGGAGTAATGTAAAACACAAACTGGTACACTCACTGGGTTTAGAGGTTCCTCATTCTTTTCATTTTAAACAGTGTGAAATACAAAAAAAAAAAGAAGGCCTTTAAGGTGATGACTCTGCAACAGGCAAAACCTTCCGTGACACAGCGAAATTTCGTGGCAGAGATAGCGCAATAGCTCTTAGGCAATAAATCCAAACAGAACTAATTCAAAACAGAACTTCTTCTGTTTTGAATTATTGTGTTTTGCACGGCACCTCTCTGCCCATAGAGTCAGGGTAACTTAGCTTAATTACCGTTAAGTGTACAGAACAGGGTGCGACACTCCTTTCTTTATTCAAAATAACATCATAACTTAATCTCCAGATGCTTGAAACAGCTCTAATTTTCAGACAAACGTTTTACAAGGCAGTCATCTGAGGGTTATTTTTATTGCCCCCATGTAGAACTGGGTTATTGCAGTAAACTTTATATTTATTCATAAAAGTGAATGCAGAGTTTAATGTTAATAGTAAAATATCTATAGGTTACATTTTATTTGGATAGTCTGCCTAAAGATTGTTTATATTTGTAACATTTAAACAGCTTATAAATTGAGATTTAACAATTCAACTGTTTTCCAAATAAAACCGTTTTCTTATATTATTACACCACTGCGGCAAACCACAAGGTCAACATTTCAGAAGTGCGCTGTAGCACGTCATCCTGGATGAGCAACTTTCTGTATGGGCTACACGCTTGGATAAAAGTACCCAGTCACCTCCTTACTCTGTCTCTCCCGGTGGAGACGTCCAAAAAGGGTACTGGGAGCTACGAGGAGTGCCAGTGTGCAAGAAAAAAGTCCCAGTACGCCAAAAAGTTAATGTAGAAGAAAAAAATGGAGAAGCCAAACATGGCCATAACTCCTAAAGATGTGATGTTGGTGGAAATAACTTTTGGTAAGGTGTGTGTTGCTTTATTGATCACTTTTGACTTATTGTGTTGTTTCATCTCATTATTTTGTTTTATGTGTGTATGAATCAGTCGCTATGTGATCTGTGCTGATGTTTTTATTGTGATGTGTCATTTGTTAGTCAACTATTGTAAATATATTATATGTGTAGGAGCCAAATGTGGTGTTTTGTGCATGTAAATATTGGGTGTTGTTTCTTGGTTGTACGTTGGGTGTCGCTCTAATATTACCTGGGGTCAATGTTATATAGGTAGCATCTAAACTGTTGGAGGCAGGTGTTTTTTGACCCGGAAGGGCAAAAGGTTTTTGACCGCTGTGGCGTGTTGGTGCTGAAACCTTTGTTTGACAGTCTGTATGTATGAATATGGTTTTGCTGTTGAAACTGGATCTAAATGGACATTTACTCTGCATGGTAAACAAATAAATTCATTAACCAGCAACACAACAACGCCTGGAGATTCCTAAACGATACGGTACGGTAACAGAAAGACAAGGGAACAGCGCGTCAGCCAGGGCACTCCTGGGCTAAAGCACCTCAGTAGCTCTCAGTATTAGACCGAGCTACTACACCATGTGTGCACATATATGTATATACATTTATGCTGTAATAGCAGTAGTTAATGGGGATCTAAATAAATAAACAAAGCTGCTGCCTCTTGTGGAAAATGTACCAGGGTCAGTGATATATCAAGGTAACTGGGTAAATGATACCCATGACTATATGAGACTAAAACATATTTAAGGAAGTAATAAAGATCATATCATCAAAAGTGCAATATTTGTGTGCTCACAATAACCCATCAATTGTTTTCCACATTGTAATGCTTCCTCATTAAGTAGTGAAAAGTGCTGCCTGATCAACTCACTGGTTGGTTAGTGAAAAAGACAGCGTTCAGTGATGACTTAGCATCATGAGAAACTCACACAAGAAAACTGATGTGGTGAAGATAAGATGAAAAATTATTCAACTTCTCTTTTAACCCTTGTGTTGTATTTCAGTCTGCGGGGCCTGTTTTCAGTGTTTATTTTTATTTCAACCTCAGAGTCCTTGGCTCGTTTTCTGTGAAGAACATATAAAATTAAAGCTGCAAGCAGCGTTGGGCGGCCTTCGCACGTGTTGCGCGTCGATTCACGAGGCAGCCGCGTTCAGGAGCTGTGCAGGTGCGGCTGTGAATTTGCTACGCGCTTCGGGCGTGGCATCCAAAATCAAAACTTTTAATCATCAGTGGGGTTAAATTAGACAGCGAAATATGCACTGAGGAGCTACAGCTCATTGAGGGATCCATGGATGCCAACATGTTAGGGAGAGCCGGGACGAATGAAACCCATTCGATTTTCTCGGAGCCCATAAGTCTGAAATGCCAAACTACCTCAGCACATACAGAACACAGTGCTTAACAGAACAGGGAAAAATCAAGTGGATCCGTTATATAAAAGAAGCTGTTTTCAATCACGGGAAGTAAATTCACTCAAGCAATCTTTTTTTTTTTAAATGATTGCTTGAGTGAATTACATTTACATTTAACATTTAGCTGACGCTTTTATCGGAAGTGACTTACAATTGCTATACATGTCAGAGGTCACCTCTGGAGCCAGCCCAATTATTTTTTATTGTTCCATGGTCATGTTCATATAAGATTAGTTGGTACTTTAACACATCCTGAAGTTTTAAATGTCAACGTTGTACAGTTTAGAAGCTAGTGAAGTTTTAACGTCAAGAGTCACTGTCGGGACGCCCGACACGCAGCCATTCTACCTTATTTAGATACGGCGGGAGGGGGGGCAGAGATCACTAGGCTGCAGGCTGGACCACCAGGATGCTCACAGCCAAATAACAGGGTCTTCACGGTAGAGCAGGACAGCAGGCTGCAGATTTGCATAAAAGGGCAGCCGATATCTGATCCAAGTGCATTAGCTGTTCTAGTTAACTAGCTAAGTTATATTTATACTATTTTTTATTAAGAAAAAGGATCCATCCGTCGCGCACAGGAGGGACGAATGAAACAGTCCGTTTCTTTCAAAGTGAAATTATACTGAAGTCGTTCCACATTTAACAAGACGACACCTGGTATTGATAGAACACATGTGAGCCGTTGATGACAACAACAAATGATTTCTCTCTGTAACGTTATATTTTAAAATGACGTATATCTGAAAAGTGTTTCATTCGTCCCGGCTCTCCCCTACTGTGACATACTGAAGCAGAGCATGATCCCCTCCCTTCAGAGACCAGGCCGCAGGGCAGTATTCCAACATGATGACGACCCCAACAACACCTCCAAGTGCAGAGGAGGTGCGAGCCCAAATGCAAGACACAAGACACCAAGGCAGAGCGCTGCAGTTCAAGGTCTTTAATCCAAAAGAGAACACTGGAAAGTCCAGAAGCAGGCAGACAGAACACTTCTCCCAACAAACATGACTGAGTGTGTGAACACTACAATGACCGGACACAGACTGAGGCCACGTTTACACATAGCCGGGTATTTAGAGAAACGGATATTTCCCCCCCTCCGGTTTCAATAATAACATTGTGCACACAACATCGTTTTCAAAAAAGTTGTCGTTTACATCAACCCGCATAAATACGCCGCCAAACCTATGGGCGGCAGTGTAGGGAGAAGGATAAAGCCATGCAAGCCAATCAGACCGCGGTTCGCCAAACAAACTGTAAACTTAGGGCGCTCACATGACGTTAAGCATTTTCTGGCGCATAATGACGTTTTAGAACCTAAAAC
>JAPMOB010251114.1:0-22410 GCA_029875015.1 Lepomis gibbosus
ATGAGAAATACCTAAACCTATAATGTCAAATATTTATGGAGTCAGCTATATTACTCTAAGCTAGACCTGTCTTACCTGTCTTGTTACATCAATTAAGACACCTAAGAAATATTTCCAACAGTTTGTGCTTAGCACGTTTTTCACTGTATCAGTTCCACACCGCTGGGCCTTTATTTGTGCTGTTTCCTCCACTGCGTGTGGAGCCAATAACTGTGCTTTATCAGACAAAAGTCCAGTAACACTGCTGCGGGGGGAGAGTGAGGAAGATTACTCTCCCCATCTATTGTCACACACACACATCTGCATCACATGCTGCTGATTGATGTATGCTTTGATTGTGCTTAGAGTAGAGTTGAGTAGTTTATCAGCTGAGGTTATTGATTATCCATCAGTGCTAAAGTTAAATAAACTCTATTGTACCTTTTAAACTGCAGTTGTGTGTAATTATTTGTGTATGTGTTGTGATTAAAAGCTGGTTGTGATGGTCACTGCTCGGATTCACCCGTCACTGTCCACTTTATTTACGTAAAAGTGTTTAAGTATTGGCATTGCTAAGAGGACAAACCTTTTTTGATGTCTTTGATATAAATTTGCTAATAACCAAACCTGCCCTATCAGATCCCAACAATACGCATGTTACATTTAAGCATAGTGACATCTCAGATCACCTTGAGGACTTTATGTGGCACCTCAGGGAGCAGCTCCTTCAACTGAGACAGAGAGGCCCCCAGGAGCCACTGGAAGGATGGTGCTCTCCTCAGCAATAGCTGGCCAACCAGAGGGTTAATACATGGGAACTGCAATAAACACTTTTCCTCCTGGAGGGAAATAAAACAAAATGTCACATCATGAAACATGAAAGTCATCTGAAGTGTTGATATGTTCCAGGAACATTTGTTATGTGGCATAATGCCTAAAAATGATGTGAATAAAAAGCTCAATGTGGGGCCAAAGCAGAAGCTTCTCATCCTGCAGTTATCCTGAATTAGTTAGGTTGAAGTAGTTAATGACACAAAGAACCACGAACCCAACACTAGACTAATCTACGTTACTTCCTCTGGATAGATCACCTCCGAGGGAATCACAGTCAGCCAGTCTCTGTTCATCCAGCTGAGAGGGTCCCTGTCACTGGCCATCAGGCGCTGGAAGCAGATCTTGCTGATCCATCTGGCTATTTCCATCACGTTAGACACAATCAGCACCTGACAAACACGGTAGACGACAAAAGTGGTGGATGTAAAAAATAGTATTTGTACAGGAGGAACTGCCTTTGCATTGACTAAATGGAACAACCACATGGTGTGAAGTTGAGTTTGATTGGAGTTTTCTTCTGAATTTGTTGAGATGTTTTGACAGCAATGACATATAGCTGATGGCCCGGCTCGGAGGCCACAACAAATAGAGGAAACCATACTCAAAGGATTACCAGAAAAGGATGTTTATTAACGAAAGTAACTAAATTTAACAAATATAACAAATCATTTTAAAGCTTAACAAATGCGGCTGGCAAAACATAGTGCCAGGTTAACTGAACAAACAAAAATACAATAAAGCAAAATGCCGTGGTGCTGGGGACCAGGAAACAGCAAACAGTCAAGCCCTGAAAACAATCAGGAGAGGGCGGGCTTTTAAGCAATCTGGAGACAGTGGCCAGCTGCCGCTGATCTGTCTGATGGCCTCAGCTCTACTCCACCAGGAAGTTCACCCTGCAACAAAACACAGAGACACACACAAACACACAACAACCTGGCCGAGGCCCTGGGGCCGTCACAGCTGAAAAAACAGGTTAAAAGGAGAAACAACAAATCGTGTTTGTGTTTTTTACACAGTCTATGGTTCTACCTTGACGTCTAGATCCTCTGACTTCATGCCGAACAGCACCAGAGACGAATAAATCAACACCAAGTTGCTGAAGGCTTCACTGGAAAATCTGCCATCACACACACGTATGCAGTGAGCTTTTGTGTACATGATGTGTATGTCTGTGTGTATGTCTACGTGCGATCGGTGTGTATGTGTGGGGGTGGACACTGACCCTCCTCCCTGACTGTCTGGGCAGTGCAGGATGAGCCAACAGCAGCTGTATTGCAGAGAGAGAGCAGTAAGCCTCATCACTACTCCCTCACTGGATCGCTCCTGACACAGTTCATCCTCCTCCTGAACACGCGCACACACACACACACACACACACACACACACACACATTGAAATGAGTTAGTTGCTGCTTTCAAGATGGAGATTTTATTTTGCAGCATTACCAATACTCAAGAAGCTCAGTATAGGGAGATAAAAATATGGAGGAAATCGCCAGCATTGTAGCAGATTAATGTGTGTGTGCGTGTATCCTTTTAAAAGGTGCAGCAAGTATCTCTTTCCCTGGTACCTGAATGACGATAGCGGTGCTTTCATCCACTGTGATCACAGCGTAGTGATGGATCCCTCCGAGCATCTGCAAGGATGGACAGTAACTCCTCTCCAACACAGTTATATTAAACCTGTTGCGTAACACACATACACCCTTCAAACACCATATGGCGCTTAAATGATAGCTTACCATCATGGGAAAGTATTTTTTTAAAGCTTGACTGTGAAAAACAGTTTTGGAGAGTAGTTTGAAGATTTGTCCTCTGAAGAAATAGTCTATCTGAAGTCAGGTTTAGACGAACCTGAAGAGAGTTACAGTAGTAAAAAGACTAAAGCTGAAATTATGAATCAATTATTCAAACATCTGGAAAATTAATTGGCAACAGTTTTGATAATTGGTTAATAGCGTTGACCATTTATAAAGCTTTTCTGTTTGATGTCATTGTAAATTGAAATAATTTGAGATTTGGATAGTTGGTCAGACAAAACATAACATGTGAAGACATCACATGGTCACGTTTCACTGCTCACTGATATTTTCAAGACTTTCAGATCAGCTGAAGCCTTAATAATCACCATTAATCAGGAAGAAACAAACAAACAAACAGATAACTGTAAAGAGAGTGGGACACTGTAAATGCATGATTAACATGATTAGCTTTTTTAATATCTAAAGGAATGGATTAATGAAAACAAAATGCACAGACATTTTCAGTGACAATCTAAATACATGTATCCGAGCGCAAACCATTAGGAGCCACTGTGACTGTGTTTTCCTAGAAGGTTAACACCTTCATCTTGCCTTCATTTGTACTGTTATTTAACAGATTTTCACACGTAGAACATGGTCTTCCTCTAGATTAAATAAAATGCGGATCATGATGCAAGTTTGGTTGCCGTGGAGTCTTGATGTTAGTAAAAAAAAAAGAAAATACCATTCAGCCATTTTATTTATTGTAAAATAATATGTATACTGATTTTTGTAAATATCACCCAGAGTGGGTTTTGTCTAAATATGGAAATCCAGGTATTTTCCATTCTTACTATCTGGATTTTGATTTAATTCAGCTTGATTTACCCTGACTCGAGCGTCTGTAGCAGTAGTGGACAGTTGAGAAGCCCCTCTGTGACAAACAACACATATGGCACATTGTCCTCCAGGGACCACGAGGTTTCTTCTGTCTCTTTTGGGAAGAACACACACATTCAATAAAGAACTTCACCGTACATTAGCATGAATACTACGGATGTGGTGGCAGCTGACCAGTGTCGCAGATGATTGTGTTGAAGCTGAGGTGACTGATGCTCCTCTCTCTGCAGACCGCGGCCCACGGGGATTGGCCTGGATGGTCGTACTCAACCACCAGAGAGAAACAGCTCCAGGGGAAGTCGGGGCCCACGTGCTGCTCATACACCACCACACAAACACTGTCGCGCATGCTGCTGGAACAGGATGGGAGTGTGAAAACAACAAAGCTTGAAATGTTTCCTTTAACACAGGAAAACAATTACCACTTTCTCCAGTACGCCAAAGCCCTCTTGTTCTTTACTCACACAGCATGGAGTGACACTTTCACCTAATTCAATTTGTATCAAATGTTTGGTTGGTTTTTACTTAATGTTCATATAAAATCTAACTGGAGAGTACTATAAACAATTATTTTCTGTATGTGAGTGTCAAGATACAAAATAACAAACACAAGGTCTGTGAAAAATGTGATTTATGAGGAATATACTGAAATATTTGTGTAAAATGAAACAATGAATACAAAAATACAAACGTAAATGTTTACCTGCTGACCAAACTGGCACCATTCAGAGTTTTCTTGCCCTCCACAGGACAAACTGCAGCTACAGCAGCACCTGAGATGACAAAAAAGGCCTGTGATTGAGCATTTATCCAGGAATCACAAGTGACAATGCAAAATAAAATCAGTTGGATGGATTAATGAACCTATGTTTGTATTTAGCCACAACATTTGTTTCCACAGCGGTATTTACTTTATTAGTAGTGCAGTTGATTAGTACAAGGGCTGAAAATTGCTCACCGGTCACTTGGCTCAAGCTGTTCATGATTATAGATCTGTTGTCGTCAGAGTCGACTGATATTAAGACAAGAATCTACAGAAAGAAAAATCAACCAGGATCATAGTTTTACATTATGGATACAGGTAAAACTGAGCATGTTCTTGACTAACTGCAACTACAGCTGCTGTTTACAATGAAACAGAACAATTTCCGAATTTCAGTGACCAAACCAATTTGTTTTTCTCTTGTGACCACTGACTTTCTCTGCAACGTTCTGTCCTTTTCTGCGGTGCAGCCTCGCAGCCAGCAGCTGCTGCAGCTCCAGCACTTTGAGGTTGGACTCCTGGTTCTTTTGACTAAGGAAGAGGATGATCTGCAGCCTCTTCACCAGCTGCTTCAGACTCTGCTCTGCACACGCCTCAGCTGCCTTGGTCAGGTACTCTGGAGTGGATAAGGGGAGGGTGGTAAACATCACAATAAGGTGTACACTGTGGTAGAGCCAGGGTTGGGAAATTGTTTCAACGCACTCTGATGGCTCCTCAAAACTAAACCTAAAGGCTCTAAAAACCTATATTCTCGTTCAGCTTCTTGTGATGAGTGATTGGTTCATAAAGGGCCATAACTTTTTCTGCCAAACTAAAACACTTTTGGTTTATATACATCACTTTTTTTCTGTTTTTTCCCCTTGTTTTGTAACTGGTGTGAAATGACTGTAATAACAGTGTAGTTTGCTTTTGTTGTCTAATAAACCACGCCCATGCCAACAAAGATAGTGTTAAACTCTTAATAAATGATAACTAAGAAAGTTTTAAGGAGCTTTAAAGTCAGTTTATACTAACCCAGGGCAGTACTGAGGTCGCACTTCAGCAACAGCTCCTTGAACGTCACCAGCACATGAATCTGAGCTGCCTGGTTGAAAAGCACTTCCTGATCTGCATGCAACAGAAGATGTACTAAATTAATATCTCAGTACTACAGTTTACGGTTACAATGTGTTACAAATATGTTTCTTCAAACATAAAACAACATTTTGTACCTTTGACCAGCTCTGCGCTCATTTCATGTGTCCTGCAGAGGGCCTTCTCTTGCTGTTTGAGAAGGAAGTGTGTTTGGTCTGGGGCCAGGCAGCTGAAATCTCCCCACACTGGGGAGTTCAGCCCGAGCTCACTGGCAGAGCTCAAACAGGGCTGAGCAAAGGCCCGCAGCTCACAGTAGGCGCGCTGCTGGCTGGCTGTAAGGGAAGCAACAGAACTGCGGTTTAAAAAACAACCTTCAAACACTCCTGAACCATCTTATCCACACTTTACTCTAACAAGGTTAGGTTTTGTTATATGTTAACTGCAGGTACTGTGAAGCAGTCGTACCGGTTGCTTGGACCTGTACTACTCTGCTTTCCTGTCTGTCCTGACGGATAGACGGACTGAGAGGACGACTGATGAGTTGACCCGTTGACTGAAAAGCTGCCTTCTGCTCTCTGGTATCATTTCCTGTCACAGTACTGCTCATATATGTTAGCCTCCTGTCTGATCTTTGCATCTGCTCTGGAGATGGCTGCAGCTCAGGTGGTGGCGTCTGTTGGTCCACTTTTGGTGCTGATAAAAGAGGATGACAAGAGGTTACAGTGTGTAACATGAAAGAGTCACCAGTAACTTAGTGTTAGAGTAAAGTGTCTTGAAGTTAAACCCCAAAATGTTGATGTTTGGGGGCTACCTTGCTGCCTCATTACTGTCCATATTAATTAAGTCGTGTAAGTGGTAACAATAACAGTCTGTTTAGTGATGCAACTAATGATTATTATATACACATTATATTATATTGTATATATTATATACATTATTGATTATTCTACCGGTTATTTACATTATCAATTCGTCTACCGAGTGTTTTCACGATTTATCCATTAATCATTTAGTCTATGAAATGTCAGCAACTACTGAGTTCCCAGAACCCACAGGGGAAATATATATACATTAAACTTAAAGTTATCATGAGGAAAATGTATCAAAGTAATGCTGTAAGAACATAAAGGATGAGACGAGAATCATCTTCAGGCTTTATAAGAGCAACAGCTATTAAAATGATCTATTCAGTCATTTCAACCAAATCAGCCACAGCAGCACCACCAGTGTACCTGGAGTGCTGACAAAGCTCTGCGGTGTTGCAGTAACTGGAGCTGTCTGCTGAGATCTTAATATCATGAAGGTGGACAGAGGGTCGAGGTCCTTCTCTGGTGGATGTTTTTTAACCAGCAGATCTCTGTGATTGTCTTTGATATTCAGCCTGGAGGATACAGCCTGCTTGAGCATGTGGGTGCTCTGTTCTGCCTTGCAGTCCACAACTTCTGGAAACCTCTCGTGTGAAACTTCAACTTTGTTGGTAGTAGCAGGTTTTACTTCCTTAGCATTTGTGTTGACAGTGTGCACCGGGAATGTGTTCTGAAACGTATCAGCAACGTCTTCTTTTTGAAGAAGGGTGGCGTCTGCAGTAGATTCAGATTTCTTCAGGTGAGAAAACTGAGTTTTGTTTGTGGGGTTCTCCAGGATGGATCTTACTGTGACTGAGACCAGAGGAGACGATGTGTCAGAAACTGGTTTGAAGAAAAACATAAAAACAGTAACAAGGCCATACACATATTACGATTATTATTTTTATTGTTGATTAATCTGCCAATAGTTTTCTTGATTAATCAACTAATTGTTGAGTCAGAAAATAATGCAAAATGTCCATCACAATTAACATAAGCCATACTGTTAACATATTAAAGGTGCTCTGTTTTGTCTGACCATCAGTACAAAAAACAAATGTATCCAGTTTACTATCTTAAATAACTGAAGCTGTAACCTGTATTTTTGGCATGGTTGCTTTAAAAAGTATCGAAACAATATGTCAAACAGCTGCTTATGTATTGCCAATTCACCCTCTAACAAACAAAGGAAATCATCTACCACGTTCACTCCCATCCACTGATATCACTCACACTCCACATGTTCAGGTGACAGTTTGTTGAAGTCTTCCATCTTTTCCTGTTCGGTGGAGTTGAACTCAGGCAACATGCTCTCTGTGAACTCAAGGTTTCTGCACAAATACACCTGCGGTGTTATAACACACCCCACCGGTGACTGATGTTTGTCACCGATGCTGATAAAGCTTTGATTCTCTAACTTCATGACTCTCAAGGCTTCAGACAGAGGCTGGAAGTCAACAGCTGGTTCATGTATTTGGGGCTCTGTAAAAAAAAATACAGCAGGTAAAATTTTTACTAACAGCCTTTGTAGATGTGTTTGTCCAGTAGGTTTCTAAAACTAAAAACACAACAGCATTTCAAATACTATGTCAAAAACGGATGTTTGAACCAACGAAATAAGGTAAAAACAAGGTTTGCTGAAACTGTTAATAAATGCAGCAGCAAAACAGCTAAAACAAACTAACAAGGATTCTCCTGAACAACAAGCTACTAAACTTGTATGTCGGTACATCTTTACAATTATGCTACAGTTCCCATTATGAAACTTGACAGCACATTTGTTTGACCCTTTGCGCCCATATCAAACCCCTGCCCTGAGTTTTGTTAAGAAGGCTCTCTGTTAACATTTTTAAGTCTCTACGTCCAATTTGGCTCATTGAAAAGCTCCCATCAGAGCCACAGAAGACATTACACAGCTGTTTTCTATGGCGAGCAGTGATGGGCGGGTGAAGCCTCATGAAGCTTCTGGGCTTTAAACTCAGGAAGCACGGTGACATCTGGTGGTTTGTAAAACATACAGCAGTTTTTCAAGACTGAGGCCAAAGCATTAAACACATTGCTGAGTTTCAGTCTTACAGTGTGTGTGTGTGTGTGTGTAATAAAAGTCCAGGGAAGCCTTTGTGCTTTAGCGCTGCTGTAAATACACACATTATTGTGCAGTGTACAGGAAAAACAAATTAACTGAAGAATCCTGAATATAAAATATTTTTGTTGACACTTAATATTTACAATGAGTGACTTGTTGGTACAGTTTAGAGTCCACTTTGTGTTTTAACTTTGTAGTTTAAAATTACGTGACATTCATTTCACAAGAGTGGTGATGTAGTGAGTGGACATTCATTAAATAATAACTTTTATTATCTTATGACATGGTATCGGGTAAATATGTTCCCATGGCGGTCTTTCTAGTCCACACTGCCACATTCCTCATAAGCCTCAAAGCTGTGGTGTCGTTACACCCATCACTAATATCGCGTGAACTGATCTTAATGCATAAAACCGGCAGAGTTCCCCTTAATTACAGCTTTAGCTGTAAAACCAAAGCTTGTAGTTACCTGCCAACAGGAAGCCCATCACAAAGGCTGGATGTTTCTCTGCCTTCCAGAGGGCCGTCCACATCTCTCTCTGAGTGCTCGCTGGCACCAGAGATCTACGTGACAATCATTATTGTTACAAGAGCTTTTGTACATCAAAAAACACCAGTGGTGGAACTAAGTACATTCACTCAAGTATGAGGTACTTAAACTTTACTTAAAATGTCACTTTTGTGCTACTTTATACTTTAAATTTAGGAGAATATTGTACTTTTTACTCCACTGGATTTATTTAATCTAGATACTTTGCAGATTTGATTACTAATAACAATAACAAAATAATAAGAGACTAATAAATTATAATTATTATTGGTTAAGCTACCCAGCAGTATCATATAAACTAAATAAAATGAGCTCCATCTTTACCAGCTGCAATATAAAAGTGATGTACACATGAATGCATCACTAATTATTAGATGTGTAGTTTAGATGCTAATACCTGTGTACTTTGAATGCAGGAATGTCACTTGTAACCATATTCTTACACTCAAGTATTGCCACATTACTCTGTCAGTCATATTCTCTCCTAATGCTGTGACAGATAAGGATTTATTCTCTGCATGTTAAAGGAGAATATGCCATTTAAATTGGGTGTGCTGACTTATGCCTTTCAGTTCCTCATTTAACTATCACGGTACTTAACCGAGGTTGCTTCCTTCATAAACTGAATGGTTATCACTTCACATGTATGTTCAGTAACTGTGTGAAAACGAACTAAACCTCATCAGGATAACTTCTCTATTAGCAGTTTGACCATGTGGTGAGCTGGTGTCCTCGCTCACCGTCTGCAGAGCGGCGACATCTCTTCCTTCTGGAGTATGCGTGTGGACAGACAGATTTGGGTTTGACTGGTGCTGGGAGTCAAAGTCACGTCCAGCTCCATTTCAGCCGGAAGCATCAATTGTCCTGAGAGGAAGAGTTTAATCACAGAGCAGCGACATTGCTACTTTTACCTAATTAGATCCATCTCACCTCGGACACAACCTACTCTAGCGTCTCCCCTCTGGTAGGCGCTACAGAGCACTGTACGCCGCAATGACCAGACACACGAAGGGTTTCTAACCCTAACCCTGATGAACACTTGACTCCAGACACACAGAGTCAAAATCCCTGTACAATAACCTTGTGACTCCAACATCTACCTGTATACTGGTAGTGTTTGTAATTCAGTAGCTGTTCATATGGTATAAACTGTATATATGACATCCACCATCCTCCATGTACATAACACCTGCAGAAAAATACTCATTGCATCCTTTGCACTCTGCTTCACTACGCTGCTGTCTTGCTGTCTACAAATGTTTTTATTTAAGTCGTATGTGTGTATGTGTACACTGTGGTTTGTGTCTGTTTTTTTGCTGAGCTTTTTTTGTTTGTGCTTATTCTGTGCAAGTCAGATTCCTCGTATGTGTAACACATACCTGGCTATTAAAACTGATACTGGTAAATGAGTTGAATACTTCTTCCACCACTGCTCGAGGGTGTAAAGTAGTAGAAAATATTTCTGTCCCTCATGATCAACTATCTTTGTGTTTTCTCTCTCTAACTTTTACCTGCCAAATCTGCCTCCATCAGGTCTCCATTCATCTCGCCTTGTTTGTTGGGCTCCTCTGGTATCTCATACTGGGAAATGTCCACTGACGCTGATACGTGTGGAAGGGGAGCTGAAAGAAATGTGACTCCAGTACATCAGTTTACTTCTCTATGCTACTGCGTACTTTAATTTGATGTAAACATATTCTTATCTCGTCTTTACCTTTATGAAGCACGTCCAGAACTGGAGGCTGCTCATCCAGCTGTTCAGGAGCAACACTCATTTGATGACAAATGCTTGAAAAGGCAGTGAAATTTTTTCGGCTCAGATTCAGTGTGTCTACCACAACCGGCAACAGCAGACTCTACAGAGAAAACAATCAGTGTTAAAGTAATTTCATACACAGGCAAATCACTTGGCATGTATCATCTCTAGTTACCTCTTCTTTTGTTAATGACTCTTTACAAAACTCCTCATCAATGTTTGCACATGTGTGAATGTCATTGGTGTTCACATCAGGAGGTTTGTCATAAGGTGCACAGTGTCTGAAAGAGGTTTTAACACTAAAGTAAAGGTCAGTAAAGTAACACTCATGTTGTTAATTTTAGCATTCGATAGCCACTTTAATCACATCACTATGAAACACTTCAGGGAGAACGTTGAAACCTGAATATGGCGTCCTCGGAGATGGCATCTCCTGTTGAGCTCAGCAATGGGTCGGCAACAGGAAGGGTCCTCAGCCTGGAGAGTTTGGCCTTCAGCGTGGGTAAATGTTTCTTAAAATGTGGCAGGTAATCAACAACCATGAGCTCCTCTTGCAGGAGAAGATCCAGAGCTGATGAGTAACCCTCTGTGTTATTTCCAGGTTTCATCTGGTCAGTTGTCCACTTGACAAATGATTCCTGACATGGATTGTTGATCTGCGACTCCTTTAAAAGGTAGACATACTCATCCTGGTCTAGATCCTTCACTGAGTCAGGATTAGAGCTGGGTATCACCTCCACATCCCCGTGCACCTCACTCAGAGTCACGCTAAATCTGGAATAACAAAGATGTAACAATAAAATAAATATTGAAATGATGTCAATAAAAACATTCAGAGTAAAATGATGCACAGTTTGAAAGTCTGTTTGAAAAATCAGAACCTTTCTGGTGAATTAACTGTTTGCTTTTTTTCTCCCAGGTCATCGAGCACAGAACCACTGACAAAGAGTTTGCAGGTGGAGATCACCTTTCCTACAACAAGTGAACAAAAGAAATCAATATAGAAACAAACCTGTTGTGTTGGTCTCACTTAAGGTAGTTTGTTATATTAGACTGCAAGACATTTGTCTAAGAATGAAAAGCCGTAGGTCTTTACTGGACTCTGTTAGCTATCTGTCTACTCTGATACTGCCATTTGAGGTACTTTTTTCTCCACTTTATTTGTCTGACAGATTTATTTACTTTTCAGATTACAGTATTTCATACCCCCAATGTTCAGTTAAAACCATGTGTCTTAGTCATAGTAAGACACTGATTACTGCATAATTAGCACTTATGATACTTTAAGTAAATTTTCCTGATAATACTTAGACACTTTTACTTCAGTAAGGTTTTGAAGAAAAGACTATTACTTGCAGTAGACTATTTTCACACTGTGGATTTACTAATTTAGTTAATGATCTGAATGCGGTTTCTTGACTGAATACTGAAACGTTGGGAATCCCTAATAAATAACATGCAGCTAGGTTTACTACTCAATAAAACATGATTGGGTGAAAATGACATTGTCAGGAGCAACAGAAAGGTTGGGGAATAGGGAAAGAATGTTGCATGAAACTTTAATACAGACTGCCTTGCGTTCGCAGAGCAATAAGGGTCAAAGGGTCAAATCGTTAGCTAAGTTTAAGATAAAATAAACATATTAGGAAAGTTTGGTACACAAATATGGAGGCAGTGCATCCTCTCAGGTTATGTACCACACTAAACAAGTCTTCTTAATGTAACACTTTGTGTTGATAAATGTTATACCTAGGGGCATGGTAAGGTTTAGGATTTGATAGTATTAGGGATAACTGTTGGTGCTTTTATATGCAAAAATATAAGCAAGACAAATCATTAGTAGAGTGGAAATGATGACTTTTACTTTTACTCAGCTAGAGCAGTCAAAGAAGGTGAGGAATCTGTGTCACCTAACTGTAATATTAAGTGAGACCAAGTGTGCGAGCATTCAGACAAAATTATTCAGGTGCAAGAAAACATACATATAAGTGCAACTTATATAGTGCAACGTTTGGATCTGATCTTGTATTCAATCTAAACCCTGGTCATAACACATAAAAAAATGCCCAAACCGATGGCTCACCCAGGCCCATGTCATGCCACAAAATGGTTATAAAACCTTAGTTAGGCCACCTGTGTACCTCTGATCCATGGCGTCCTGTAGGTGACTTCAGGCAGTTTGCCACTATGGGGGTAGAGGTTACTGGTACCAGTTAAGTAAGGTGTTGGCAGTGCCAGCAAGTTCATCATTACTTTCAGACTTGTGGTGGCCTGAAAAAAACCCCAGAAAGGTAAAAGAGAGAGAGAGACGGGTCAACACAGCATGCTACGATGACCTGTCTCCCTCTTTCTTAATGATTATGTTCAGAGGAAAAAATTAACAAGCCTCAAACTGACCTCAAAAACATAGTTGAGAGCTTTGTATCTGTTAGCAGAGAAAATCTGAGTAGTATAACAGTTGTTGTTTTCAGACCTGTAAACATCATACAAATAAAAATACATATTTTCAGGAAAATCATTATTATCATTATTTTACCAACAGCCTAAAAAATATTTATTTATGTCTAATGTCACCCTAAAGACATCACTTTAAATAACTGTATTTTAGTAAAAGTCCAGCATTCAAAATTTGAGTGAAATAAAAGTTCAAAAGTAATAGCATCAACATATATAATTAAAAGTAACGTTACTCATTATGCAGAATGTCCCATTTCAGAATTACATATATCACTGGATTATAATTATTGATGAATTAAGGTTTACAGCACAAAATTTAATTACTTTATAAACTGCTGGGTCTGATCCTAAACCATTAACGTTACAGTTAATTAATTTGTTGGTTATACTTTGTATTATTTAACTTAATCTGAATCTGCAAAGTAACTAAATTAAATGAACGTAATAGTGGAGTAAAAAGAACAACATTTCCTTCTAAAATGTAGAGTAAAAGTATATCAGAAAATGTAAATACAAGTATCTCGAGGCAGTACTGGGTACAGGACTTGAGTAAATGTGGTTTCTTGGCTAACGTTATCACAAAATGAATCTGAAGGCTAGTTATTTCACTGTTAGCTGTCTCTTCTTCCAAAGTAAGCGAGCAAAGCTATTACGTTTTTAGCTAACTTGGTTTGTAGGCCTTCAACTCAAGATATTCTGATTGAACTCAATGTTCAACTGCAAAATTCAACAAATAAAACTTGACTGTGTTGGTTAGCATCAAACTTACATAATTACTACGTTATCTTTTGGTGTTTTTGACAGGCGAAGTATCGATCAGGAGCTGATGCGTTGTCATACCAAAGATCGTTTATGATGGCAGATGAATCAGTTGCCCCGCTTTGGGACAATTTGTTTGACTCTCTTAGTATCTCCGCTTGTTGGGCCTATTGAACATCATAAACCAAATACTATAATTTTGCAGTCAGATGTCATAATTATAAATGTATGTATGAAAATGTGTGTATTATAGTTTGCAGTAAGTAAACCATAAGGACATATGATGATGATGATGATGATGATGATGATATGATATTTATAAAAATAACCGGGCAAAGGAAATCTCCTCCTCTTAAAATAGAAATGGACAGTTTTGTGATTTTTTGCGCCGGTCCAAATAAAACCAAAACAATAAGCATATAAATTACTAGGAGAAAAGAAAAGAAGCGAAAGAGCACTTTATTTTGTGGATTTTGTGTGAACTGGCCCTTTATGGTACACTTTTCACCACAGGGAGGCGCTGTTCACTACAATATGAAACGACGGGGACCCACGGAGGATGCAGTGGTGGACGAAACATTTAGGTTCTTTACTTAAGCATAAGTAGTGTACTTAATAGGCCTGCAGCACTACAAGGAAAAGGCCTGTATTCAAAACCTCACTTAATTAAAAGTATCTCAGTATTGTAAGGTAAATTTACTTTAAAGTAGACCTATCAGAAGTAAAAGTATTCATTATGAGGATGGCCTCTGACACTGTTCAACTATTGTAGATGATGTTTTTGGATTAATTCTACTGCAGCATTACTGTATGCAGCATTTTGCTGTAGAAGTTTAAGGTTGTGCAAGTTTAAACTATTTTATATCATGTTTTGTAGTTTAATCTGCAGCAAAGAATCATACTCTTAAACTCATCATCTGTTTGTAGTGTTGCTGTAATGTGAGAACCATGTAGCTCAGAGAAACAGTCCTGTTTTCAGACCTGTGACTATGCATTTTCCAGCTAATCCAGAACTTAAGAAGTAAGAGAATTTTCTCGACCCAAAAAGGACCACTAAATTCTTCAGTTTATCAGAGAAATTCACATCCAAATCACCAAATTTCATTTTGGTTTTGGTTTCTGAAAACTTAACATGTAACTTTTGCTTAGTGCAGTCAGAAGTACAATATTTGCCTTCCAGATGCAGAGTAGTAGAACCTTGAATATGTACTAAAGTACACTACTTAAATATAAACGTGAATATAGGCTATTTAGTTACTTTCCACCTGTGACATCTGCAAGTCAATCTGTCCCTGTCCAGGTGACCAAATCCTAATCAGGGGATAATGTGATGAAATCAGACAGCAACACAAACACTGAGTCACTTAATAGCTTTATGAGAGGTCATTTTAGTGAAGTTTGGTTATATTGCAGTTCAAAGACGATCTTAAGTTAAAGAAAAAAAGAGGTTTTGCTTTAAAAATTGGATGGGAATAGTTACGGTGTGTCACAGTTTTGGTGTGTCACAAAACAACACATTGTCTCCTCTGTGTGCTTGTAAATCTTGTGTATGACCTCATGGGACAGTCTTCAGTTAATAGACTCTTAAAGGTCTGTGAGAAGCTTCACTATTTGGATTTTACTAGTTTCTCATCAAGGTGACAAAAATAATATAAGTCACTGTTGATGTTAGTGTGTTGGCAAGTCTGCAGTTTAAAGCATCAGTGACATCTGACTCTGGGAATTTGTGTTTTACTGCATCACAGTAAAAGCTTTCACACTGGAGTGACAGGAAGGTTCGCGCTGACATGAAACTGCACAAAATGACTGCTAATATTTACTCCCTTTTCATGTAAGTTGACTTTATTTCTATAACATATTTTGAAACCAGACATTGATTCACAGGTGCACATAAAAGACAACAGGAAATACAACAAGGTTTTCAGGGAAGAAAAACAGAGAAAAATAAATAGAAAAAAACATATGTTTTTTACAATGTACAAACTTAGTTGATCTGATACTGAAAGGGAGTTTTTTCCCCTTAATCACACCCAAACCATGACCCCCCTTTGCTTTTGGCTGGACTGTGTATCTTTTGACATTTGGTTGCCAGATGTGGAGGGTCTTGGTGCAAAATAAGAAGTTGTAAATATAGACCAGAGCCAAATCATGAAGGATTAAATTTATTCATCTATAAAAACATATGGGAAACACAAAAACAACACAAAACTACAATCCATACTAAAAATTGATTGACAATAGTTAAAATGATTCAATTCTACAAAGAGCTTTAAACCGAATTTTAATTGTACAAAGAATAGAGAGACAAAGTAATTTAGCCACAACTGGGGAGTTATATTCTTTGTTTCCAATGTGGAGGGTACATTTTGCATCAACAGCAAACAGACGCTGAGACAATAATGTATTTCAGTAGCCAAGACAAGAGAAATGAAGGTGTGAATGAGCTGCTCAGCTATGTTTTGTAGGGAGCAGATTAGATTTTGGCAATATTTCTGATGTGTAAAAATCCAGGCTGGACAAGACTCTTAATGCACTGACCTGAGGTTGAGGTATGGATCAAAAACATTTCTTAGATTTCTGGCTGAATGTTTCAAAGGATAGGTTCATAATTTTCAAGTCTGTATTAAAACAATAATTAGGTGGCCATTTGGAAACAGGTTTTCTATCACTGTCCCTCCACTGCAGCTCAGCAAGGAAACACGACCTGAGTGAAACACAAGTTTTGTGTGAATTTTAAACCAAAAAGACTGTAACATGGTCAGATATCAACCAAATGGATTAAACTCAGGCTGCTGAAGCTTCATATTAACTTCATATAAACATGAATACACTAACACAGAACAAGGACTGTGGATTTTGTCACCTGTCACTTCCGCTGAAAGGATCTTTTAATGTCCAGTATTAACAGGGGGGGAGGAGTACAGCAAGAAAAACCTGCTTCAATGTTCATACGGGCATGTGACTATTGTTTTAAAACAGGCTTAAACATCTGTGAACCTACCCTTTAATGGTAGCTAGCTGACAGCTGCAACTGTTGTCCTTTCAGCCAGCAAAATCTACGGTCATCTATAGGCTAAAAATGAGAAGCCAGCTTTTATCTTCCTCTGTCTGAAGTCATGGACCGATTGTTTGAAAAATTACCACGCATTGCGGCTGGTAAATCTGCCACCATTATTATTGTAAACTGCATAAGTGCTTAGCAATAGATAATATGGGGACGTGGCTCAAAAAGAGTCAGATTAACAAATCATCTCTTGTCTTTCAGCACAACCAAAAGTAAACAGAAAGTACTCCCACTCTGTGAAATACTGTAATTTATACTTCAAAACATGTTTTGACAGATGAAGTTCTAGTTATTTTGTGTACTAAGTAACAGTTTGTAAAATATGGATCCTTTTTTCTGTGCACAAAATGTGCTTATTGAGTTATTTCAGTCCTTAACTGAGTCTTTAATGTCTTATTTTGTTTTTCAAATGCAACTAAATATGCAGGTACTGTAAGAATATTCCAGTCTGTTTTTAAAGCCAATTAAAATTTTTTTCTATAATTACATTTTTCATAGCAAATGGCCTTATTCTATCTTGTTTCAAAATGCTAATTCTACCCTTTAAGTTAGCTGTCAGTGATCCAGGTTGGGGGACAATACAGTTAAAGATATGATCTGGACCAATTAACAAAACAGAACATTTCAGAAAATTAGAGGCTATCTTGTAGTGCAGGGGGTCCAGTTACAAAAACACACACACAGGCTAGATAATCTCACATGTACACACACAAACCGTATGTACAGTATATACACAGTTCTGTATTTGCATTCTTCCAAACAAACACCCACCTGTGAAACTTCTCACACTGACTAAATGCTTCAGTGATCAAGAATGAAGCTCAAGCTGGTTGAAACCCTCAAATGACAGCCTTGCATTGTCACTCAAGAGACGGTCAAATTTCATGGGACATGGTTTCAAGGCAAAAAAGTCCAGACTCATTTAAGTGTCTTCCTAAATATTTTTGGCAAATTCTCAGGTAGAGAACACAAACTTTTGATTTTTTACTTTACTTTTAACTGTTGGGTCATTGCCTTTGTGTTGCCATGACCTGGTCTCTTAGTGACCCAGGATGAGCACAATAGCTTTTATTTATTCTGGCCCGTCTTATTTCACCACTTTCACACTCGACTGAAATGCATTTTCAGTATTTAGCAATTTTATGTTCAAACATCCCTCTAAATCATATGTTTGTGTTCACACAAACTCACAGAGAAAGACATGAAACACAACACTCACACACACAAAAGCCTGTTACCTGAAACTACTGCATGTAGGTTTTGTAGTTTCTGCCCTCTTGGTGAAGAATCATATGTTTCTTTTCTTCTCTCTTCTATTATGTTCCTCGAGTATCATTCAAACTTTTTGGGTCTCTCAAAAATGACAGGGACACTTTTTTTTAACCTTCTTGCCGTCCACGTGTCACAATATGGTTTTGGACACTATGCGCCTCTGGAAAAAAATTAATGATCACTACTTTCATTAAATTGTGGGTGTTTCATTAAAATGTATAGCATCTGTGGTGTTTCCAGGTCAAATATGACCCAGGTGGTTCAATGGGTCACACTTTTATATCTCAGACCACAAATACACTGGGACTGTTTTTCTGTGTTCTGAATCAATAAACTAAATTAATTGAAATTATTCTGTAAAGTTGAAACTTGAAAGGTGTAACACAGAATTGGGTGATAATTTTTACTCTTTGCTTTATAAACAGTCAAATCAAATCGGGTACATTTTGAGTTGCATGGTGGATGAGAAGAAAATGCTACAAATGATTTGCTTCATTTGTTTTATTTCTATAAACGAAAACTGCAGTACATTACAGTGCTCCTCCATTAGTATTTTACAGTGAAACTATCACACACATACAGTCGATACTGTTGCAAGATCAAGACATTTTCTGTAAAGTATTTGCACACAAAGAAGACAAATTTTAAATAATTCTGATGAATGACATTTACTGTAACCTCCCAAAAATATAGTCAGACAGTATTTAAAGAAATAGTTCAATTTTTTGGTAAATACTCATAATCATGTATCATGCGCATAGTTACATGAGGAGATCGTGTCTGTACACTAAATATGATGCTGGTTGTTTGGCCTGCTGGTAGGCTTAACTTATCATAAAGACGTTTTACAGAGTTTTTAGGAATTAAACAAATCAGATGTAATGTGTTAATTAGTTAGCTGTACAGGTGCTTTTGTCGGACCAGGCCAGGCTAGCTGTTTACCCTTGTTGCTTTTATGTTAAATTAAGCTAAGCTAAGCTAACCGACTACCAGCTGTAACTCACAAGGTACAAGGTACACAAAACAAGGTCATAAAGCAGGAAGGTCATGGTGAGATTTGATCCACAACCAGCAGGCACTTTGGGTTTTTAGAGACATTACTGCTCCTTCTCTTCTCTTCTCCTTCACTTTGGCTCATTTTTTGCACTCCTCAATCTGCTCCAGCTCACTGGACTCATCTACCACCTTGCCGTTGATCATGGTTTGGGTAACGACTTTTACAATCTTCCTGGTCCTTACGTCGGGCTCTTCTGCAACACAGAATTAAACCAGGGTTAGTACCTTAAATATAAAAATACTGAATGACACAGATCTTCCTTTTTTAATGGAGCAGCACTTCAAAATAACATTAATTGTCAACTAATAAAAATACTTTGTGTGTGTTAGACCATTTAGTGACTGGACAATGCAGTGGACAGAAGGGCCAAATGATGGTGCAGTATACCAAACCAGGTGCCATTTTATTAAAAAAATACAAACAGGGCAGCAATACAGGTAGCGAGACCTAACCTACAACACAGACAGGTTGCCTTTTATACTATGTCTCTGGTATACTACACTGGATGCTTCTATTAACAGGTGTTAATATTCTCACTTAGCTGAATTATCATAGAAATATGTAGAATATATTTTAACACAATATGTTTAATGATCTACTTCCTGCCATTTACCACTTAAAAAAAACCACAAACAATAAACAGTAAATATACATTTTTACCAGACTAACAAAACCCTCAGCAGGACATTTATGTTCAATTCAATTTTATTTATATAGCGCCAAATCACAACAACAGTTATCTCACAGCGCTTTTCATAAAGAGCAGGTCAACAGGTGGTGTTGGGCTTCTGTTAATGTGGTGTTAGTAGCCGTGGGGTTTCTTTTGGCCAAACACCCTAGAGCACACAGGATAGGACAGGTAAGTGTTTATGCAAACAACTTAAAAAGTGTTTGCCAAACTAATGTCCTAGAACGCTCTTTTATACTGTGATATACAGCACATAGAGATTACTGCAAAACCTGAAATAATTTAAGTGTTGTTTTTCAATTATGAACAAATGTTAAGCCAAGTACCCAACACGCTAGAAGTAACCAAAGTCATAGTAAGCTATGAATATTCAATAAATAGAGTCAATAAATACTATATATGAAATATAAAATATGTGTATCGTGCAAAATGTTCTGTACAAATCCTGTTTATGAAGTGCAAAATATTGCTGCCCATTTGCCATTATGTCCATAGTGAAGTTATTTTATTTACAAATGGAATTACTTCAAAACCCAGTTTATTTAGTACAAAATTTACAAGTTAAATGTTGTCAGCTAGTAACAAAGTGCCCATTGTTGCTTGAGTCTGCATCAGTTTTTGCCATATTGAGGTCACAAAGCTGAACTGAAATGTAATATTTTAACAACTTTGGCCATCAATACCCACAAATGTAACCTAATGTCAGTAAACTGCACACAAGCATGCCTGTGTGGGCCAACTATATACCCAAAAAACAGAAAAGGGATGAAAAAGAGTCCTACTTTCACTGAGTGAGTCATCATTTTTTGGGTGCCGCTTTTGTTAGTTCATCTGTGGGGGTGTGGAGTGATCACACGCGAGGCCAGAATACATGTGGGCAAAACAGAGAGTCCGCAAAACCTAAGAAAAGATCGGATGTTCCTGCATATAATCCCACAGCACGTGGTCTACTGTAGACTTTAGGACATGTAATATTAGGGCCTGTAGCAGACAGAAATTACAATAGTAGGCCAGCAGATATATAAAAAAAACACACTTGCTTAAGGAGCAAATTCAGGACCATGCAGTTTTAGCATACTCTGTTTTGCCCACATGAATTTTGTTCTTTGGTGTCGTTTCCACACAGGATCTGATGAGTTAACAAAACCAGCAACAAAACAAATGATTGACTTTTACTCAGTAAAAGAATGATTCACTAATATTCTCTCTCTTCTCTTTTTCATCTCTTTTTACTGTTTTTTGAACAAGCCAACGCTGACTAACTAACAAGTGGTTTTCTACAAGTAACATCTGTGGTGGAAAACAAAAAAAGAAGTTTTTGTGATATTTATTAAAAAATAAGGGTAGCAGATTAAGTGATTCAGCTGGGGCCGCTTTCCATACCAAAGTGTGCCCAGAGAGTCTGGCCAAGAAAAAAACAGATAACAACAACATTTATTGCTAGAGAGAGCACATGGAGTCTTGGAGAAAAGCCTTTCTCTGCCTTGAGCCACAGTGGAAACTTATTTGTCACAGGAATGAAGTCTGCATAAAACAAAACAATCTCAGAGGAGTTCATTGTATCAAGACACTGGTACACTTAGTGGAAAAGTATACCACCGCATAAGGTGAACAGAGTACATAAGGTAATGATATATATGATTATTAAAAGCACATATAGGTAATAAGTAATTTTGTCCTCACAACATATTGCAAGAATTGCCACATATATAAAGAATCCATCTATAGTGGCATTCAGTGAGTACAATAATCTGAACTTACTTTTAGGAGGTGGAGGTGTTTCTTTCACCCTGCAGGACAAAAGAATAGAACAACTTAATCCAAGACAGCAAAGTACCAAGCGGAAAATGTGTTCACTCAATATCTGAGGCAATTAGGACGCTTGAAGACAACAAAGAAACAGTTTGACATTTTGGGAAATATGCTTATTATCTCTCCTGCTGAGAGTTACATGAGAAAATTGCTACCACTCTGGTTAGTGGTACGAAAAAAGTGTCTCGTGAGCTGTAGTTGTGCTGGTAGGCAGATTTTGTTACTTTTGGACAGAGCTAGGCTAGGTGCCCCCAGAAAAACAAATACATTTAAATAGAAATTCTTGAAAATGTATAGAACTGTATGTAGTTTAAAATAAAATATCGGGGTTTCGAAGCCCTCACTTACATTTCCTCTCCTTCCAGCAGCCTCCTGTAGGTAGCGATCTCCATCTCCAGGTTCTGTTTGATGCGCAGCAGCTGCTCGTAGTCAGTCTTGTTGCGTTGCATGTCCAAACGCAGCTGAGACAGCTCGTCCTCCAGCTGGGTCAGTGTGGCCTGAAGACGCTCCATCTCCACAGAGTACTTGTGCCCTGTTTCTCCAAGGTTTCCTTCCAACACGCCTACCTGTTAACAGAACATACAGATACTGTAAGTGACACTGGAGCAGCTTGTCCTATTCAGTTTCACACATTACAATGTACAGTAAAGCATTTAGTTAATTATGAAATGTTAAACTGCCAAACAGGAGTTCAGCTCTTAATATGTATTAAAGGTCCATCCATCTAGCCATCCATCCATCGTTGACCGCATATCCTGCGTACAGGGTCATGG
>JAPMOB010251115.1:0-16938 GCA_029875015.1 Lepomis gibbosus
CCTTGCTTCATAGTTAAGGCTGATGTACCTATGTGCCGGCGTGCTTATATACGCCTACGGTTACGCCGTCACATGCTACCATTCTCACTGAAGCCAATAGGATTGGAGTAGTTTTCATTCGCATTCAGCCCTGCCACGCCTAGAGGCGTTCCCATAGTGTCGTCACCGACGCAGTGTCTCGTTCCCCTTTCTCGGGGAACAAGGGTTACCTACGTAACCCGAGACGTTTGTTTGTGTGTGAGCTCACAGAGAACATGATTTCTGTGACTTCAACACATATTTGTTGTTCATGTTAGTATAATAACAAAATGCAAAAATAAGGTGCATCTATATAGTGAGTGTACAGCATCCTTTGGGGTTTTAATGCACCAGAGACATACGACACATACACATAAGCATTGCTGCGGCTTTCAGCACACCTGTAGCCTGTAGCTATGACAACGCTGACACAGAAACATTACTTTGGGGACTGATCCCAGACCCTGCAATGTCAGTGTAAAAAAGCTATAAGGGATTTCCCCTTATAAAAACATTGAATAGATTTTCTGAGTAGGAACATTGTTCCCTACCAACTTCACTCACTACCCACATGTTCCCATGAGTCCTGAACCATCCCTTAGTTATGCTGCTATTGGTCTTGACGGTTTAGCTCCTCTCACCTCCTCCCCCTTTCCATCTCTATGCATTTTTATCCCACTGAAGGGATATTAAGTGATTATAATCCAATACCAATCCAAATCCAATACACTTATTGCTAAAATATTTCCTCAGGCTTCACGAGCTCTCTGTTTTGTGTGTACTCTGAAAAAAAGTCTGGTTTTCCTACACAGCCCTGGCTCTGTAAATCAAATCCAATGAAAATGGTGTGGACCTTCTCCACAACATTATTCCATCCAATCAGGAGCAGGTAGCAGTAGCATGCTCTTGCACTGGGAGAGAGAAAGTTCCATCCATCCATCCATCCATCCATCGTCAACCGCTTATCCTGTGTACAGGGTCGCGGGGGGGGGGGCTGTAGCCTATCCCAGCTGGCATAGGGCAAAAGGCGGGCTACACCCTGGACAGGTCGCCAGTCCATCACAGGGCCACACAACCACTCACACTCACATCCACACCTAAGGACAATTTAGAGAAACCAATTAACCTAGCCTGCATGTCTTTGGATGGTGGGAGGAAGCCGGAGCACCTGGAGAGAACCCACACGGACACAGGGAGAACATGCAAACTCCACACAGAAAGGCCGGGGCAACCGGGGTTCTTTTACTACTTTTACTTGAGTTCTGCCTGCTGTGTCTGTGCTTGTCGTTTGTTTGATGATGTTTGTTAATTAGTTGTTACTTTGGCTAAGAAAAGTATTTTGCTTCAATGCATATTTAAATATTGACTGGCTTACTGTCACACTTTCTACAGTACTGCACAAAACACAGCACCTTATTGAGACTGACGTGCCCTCAGCCAGCAGACTGCAGAGATACTGGTTGCACTGGTTCCCTTGGTAATATGTGTCCATGAATTGTGGGGCCAAACTCCTGAGATAGCACTCAAAGGTGCCATATTTGTTTGCCAGTTGTTCCATCCATCCATCCATCCATCCATCGTCAACCGCTTATCCTGCGTACAGGGTCGCGGGGGGGCTGGAGCCTATCCCAGCTTACATTGGGCGAAAGGCGAGGTACACCCTGGACAGGTCGACAGTCCATCGCAGGGCCTGCCAGTTGTTCAAATAACAATATTTCAGAATCTCTTACTATCCTATTACTACATGTTAAACTGGACTTCTTTCCTGTCCTGTAGTTTTGTGCTTCCTCGTCTCTCTCCTCTCTCTTTCTGTTGGTTCTATTCTTCGGTTTTTCCTGCTCATAACCAGCTACTACAAATATTATTATTACTATTATTATTGTTGTCATTAGTATTATTGTCATTATTATACTATTATTCATTTTCTGTCTGTACCACTGCCTCCTTACTGTTTTTGGATTTCTGTGTGGATACTGTGCTGGGCTTTTCTTTGTTAACTGTATATCCTCCATTTCCCACCTGTTTGCTTTCATGTAGTTCCGTTGAATAAAGGATCTTTTGGCACTTTCATGGCAGAGAATAGACGGACAATCTGTCAACAGAGGAACGTCTCTTTCAGCCTAACTTGCTTTATTTTATGCTTAAAACAAATGTCTTTTTATTGTGAAGGAGGATCTGCATGTTGCTCAAGAAATGAGCTGTTTGTCTTTGTGATAACTTTCACTCCCTCTGTGCTGGTTGATGGAATGTTATAGTAACTTTTAAAGTACCAGAGGAGAGGACAGAGTAAATTGGACTGGTAGTCAGCTAGTATGTAAGAGGAGCCAGAGGGCCAAGGCTAAGTCTCTGTTAAATGTAATGGTTAATAGAAATATGGTTATTTATGGCAGAGGGAGGGTATTTTCCCGCAGTCACACAGGGAGACTCAAGGAAAAATATTTGTAGCTCCAGGGAGGGTTGCGATTTAAAAAATCCCCAACCACACCAATTTAGCTGCTTAACATCACCAGCCAATCATTAACATCGGTTCTGTTGTTTCACGCTGAACAGGTGTCATTACAATCTTAGTCATGTGAGGCCAAGACTGAATAACCTTCACATGAGGCCAAGTGTTAAAGTGTTTGTGCAACCTCCTGGTAAGAGCAGCATTATGGAGACTTGTAGAGTAAATTGCTTTGAGTGTTCAGAAGACGTGTCCATTCAACAGTTTACTGCCAGGTTGCTTCTTTCGCTGCAATGGTAAAGCAACAGTGATGCTGTTTTTGTTTTTTATATGCTTGCCACTATCAAACACAGAGTACCAGAAAAGCCAAGAACTTACACAGTACAGTTTGCCCACTGCTTGCTGGTAAGTGCAGTGTAGACACACACCAAACATGTACAAACATTTTCAAAAAACCTCACAGGATCAGCTGCTTTGTTGCAAAGATTGGGACAAAATATGTAAATGTGATATGATAAATCTTGACTTGAAGATTACATCCAACATAAACCTGTTGAAATTGATAGTTTTGCACTTTAAAGCCAACATAAAGTTCTCCCCAGACACACACCAATGTTAAATGATGCACTTACCTTACTGTGATCCAGACGTGCATTACTGCCAGGTGACCTCTGCCACACAAGTCATAATCCCGTATTATCAATGCTCATCAGGATTGCCAATGTTACACTAACACTTACTTTTAACACTGCAGTTTAACTGTCTCTCCAATAACTACCACACACACCCTCCCTCTCTTTTTCACTCACACAATGTCTATAAATAGATTCTGAGTTTACTGGAAACAAAGGTTGGTGTGCAGGACAGGACGGCTCTGCTAATATCAGCGTAGCCTTGACAGAGGGGAGGAGCCGACATGGCCCAGAGACAGAGCACTGTACAGACATTGATGGTGCCCTGAGGATGTATCTTACTGACTCTGGGGATCTCCTGACCTTTCCTAGAAACACCACTAGGTTGATGTGTTTGTCATCTCAACAGCTGTTGGATGAATTGACACTGAAATCTGGCGCATATATTCACATAGCGAGGACGGGAGCCTATCTATGTTCCCAGGGTCCTAGGTTCTCTAACCCCCAAAACACATATTTGTGGAACAAAGGCCCCTTTGTCATGTCTCCATTATGTGCCACATATATCTGGGGAGCATAGGCTTCTGGGAACATGGGAATGTCCCCATGGAGGTCTTTTCATCTAGCACCATCATCAGGTCAAAATGTGACTTTGTCCATTACTTTGGTTTATGACCAAATATCTACAAATTAATAACATTCCCATCAGCCTCAGCTGGACTTTGTGTTTATTGATATTAGCAAACTAACATAGTAACATGCTAAACTAAGATGGTGAACATGGTAAACGTTAAACATCAGCACATTAACACTGTGATTATGAGTGTATTGGCATGCTGACATTAGCACCACTGCACCATTGTACAGCCTCACATGGCTGCAGTAGTGGATGCAGGCTAACTCTTATTTAAACATTGTGTTAGTCTTTATTCTCATGAAGACAGTGAAGAATTCTGTCAGTAGATTTCTTTGCGCAACAGGGTCTCTTTTGGTTACTATCTGTTGCAGCAGTATGCAAATTTCTGGCACAATCAGAATACTTCCAGTGTATTTCATCAGCCTTTCCATTTGGCCAAAAGGCTTGTGTGAGAGATAAGCCTAACACTCAGATATAGGCACCAGGAAGACTGTTCTCTGGAAGATGCCTTCTCAACTTTGAAGTAGAAGTGCCGCAGATTTCAAACTGAGAGGTCAAGAATGTGTCCCAAATCTTGCATAATGATTACAGCATTTATTTATTCTGAAGTCACTCAGGGCTTTGTCATTAATAAACTAGCATACTATTAATAGCCATGTTCACAGAGAGTGAAGTGATGATAAGGTTGGCATGTGATCTTGTGAACAGTGCATGTGTCAGCAAACACAAAGAAACACCAGCACGCTCAACCAAAAACCTTCCATGAACTCCAGTTCAGCTCCTTTCTTGTTTTTTCTAGAACTTTTCCCCCTTGTTCTCTTAAATGTTCATTAAGTGGAGCAAGTTAAATACATTTTGTGAGAGTAAACATCTTTAAACATGGAATGGAATCAGGCTACTTTCAGCTGAAATATACTTTGTGTTTATGTGAACACACCTTCTGAAAGCGGAAATGTAACAGGTAAACATGTCTTCAGTGTGTCTAATGTTTATGGTGAAACTTTGACCAATATTTACATAATATCCTTTATTATCATTTAAACATTAGTGATCAGGTAGCCATTCTTTTTTCAATTTAAGGCCCACTGATGTTAAGGTCCTAGGGATTCTAATAAATCCCTAAATAATTCTAAATAAATAAATAAACGAATAGTCGAATAATCCAATGCACCACCACCACCACAGATGGAGTAGCCACTTTAGAAATTCATCTTTGCATCCAAGTCTAGCCCCCCCCCCACCAGCCGATGTGCAGCTATCAGTCCCGGTGTTAATGGTCAGGCCAAGCCCTCTTCACTAAGGTGATTTGGTGGTTGGGGCTGTGGCCGGCCTGTGGCTGACCGGGTTGCTGTGGTAGGCTTTGGCTTATTGTGGCTAAGGCAGACAGTCATCGGGCTCCACCCACTGAATCCATTGAGTCCAGAAGAGGGCGGAGCATGTGTGAAATTGAATGGAGGCTACAATACGGTAACCCTAATTCTATAAGCACAGAAGGAGCCCTCTACCGATGATACCAATAACAATACTGTCTGCTGATGGTGTGGTCGAATGCTAAGGGAGTATGGACACTGCTATTTATGCATCACGCCATATTGGTGGCGACATCTTATTGGTCAGCTGGTGCATGCATGTGATTGGAGGAGGTAGTACTTATAGAGTCCAGAAGAGGGCTCCACCTGTGCTCATAGAACTAGGGTTAGCATATAGTAACCTTCATTTGTGGACAGGTTGGTGTTGTTGCTGTTCAGATTCAAAAGGCAAGAGGCTCGGGAGTGCACATTACAGGAAAGGGATTCGACCCAGAGTCTTATGCATAGTGCTGGTAACAGAAAAAACCCGGCAGGTGAGTGTTGTTATGTGAGGTTACAGCCCCTTCACACAGGCAATACAAAAGTAATTAATTTAATTAAAAAAACTACAAAAACCCCTATATTGTGTAAAAGTGGACAAACAGCTGCTGCAGCTGAAAGAATAAGGCTGACATTGTCATACATGCCATAAGCAACACATTTATTTAATGTAATTATAATCAGATCTACTTTTGCCCTGATAATATTATAAGCATTCACACAGTCAGAGATTTTCAGAAAAGTCCACATCTGTGTCTTCTGCAGAGACAAACCCCCACCACTGCCAAGAGTTCTCATGCTATGCAGCAAACAGCACCAGCTTTTAAGGAGTACAGTTTACAGGACTCGAAAGCACGACAGAGACAGAGGATATACTGAGTTCAGAGTTTATTTGCAGACAGGTAAGGTGCAGATCAGAGAGGTTTGAGGAGGAGTCAGTCTTGGCAGGGAAACGGCGATACTGTAGCTGGGCAGGCAGAACGGGTGAAGGCTCCACTGGATTCCTGTGGAATCTAGGTCGGTGGAAAGAACACAAAAGTTAATTTTAGGAAAAGAGAACACGAGGGAAAAAACACTGAGAGAATGAATCAGAAGTTTCAGCTGTGACTAGCTACTACGTAGGTGACAAGACGAGCTGGTGAAAACTGGAGGGCAGGACCGGAATATATGAAGGAAGTTATTGATTACTGATGAGGAACCGGTGGGTGCAGCTGCCTGCCAGTGTTGGAGGACCCCCCCCCCCACACACACACACACACACTGATATCTGACACAAACAAGGAAAAGACTCACCAGACAGACAAAACACAGCAGGATGGGAACATAGAAACACAGGGGAACAGGCGCACAGCTGTACTACGACCTCAGCGTGGACACTGTGGCCTATTTGTATTGTCGTTGATATCACACTCTTAGCAACCACAAAACACCAATAAGCCTTGATTTATTACTGAACAAGACCTTTTCGCCCTGTCTCTACGACATTATTTGACAGTGGTTTCATAATATAATATATTTAGAATGAATCATTAAGATTGTTAATTCAGCTCTGTGTGACACCAAAGAATATGAATCTGCACTTCAGAAGTGCTGCAGTCAGTCACCGGAATTTGATCAGTTGCCAAAACAAGTCACCTGTCAGTCTGTGTGAATTCATGTTGTTTATAAAAAGTGTGAAGAGGAACTGGACCAGGTGTAAAATGCAGCAATGTATAATTATTTTCTCTTGGTCTGGGCCAAACAGCTGGCGGCCTGTCTGTTTTATGTCTGTTTCCTTCTCTGTTTTTTGTAACAAGTCCCCAAAAAATAAAAAAGAAACTGGATATTAGGGCCCCCAAGAGTTCCTAGCCTCCTGTGCAATGATACATCAGCTTTAGCCTGAAACCAGTTAAAGTGATGGTTACTGAGGGTGTGACAAGATCTCGTAGAGAGTTTTTGCTAAGCCTATGTATTAGGGCTGGGAATTTCTAGACACCTCAAGATTTGATTACGATTCAGATGCCTGTGATGCGATTACAAAACGATTATCGATGCATCTTGATGCATCATTTTTTTCTACACAGGATCTCTGGATAATTACAAAGCATTTAATTTGTGCATTAAAATCCAAACGAAACATCTTTAATTAGCTTAAAAAGGACTAGTTTGCATCCCTAATTTACTTAATGAACCTCAGCTCCACGGTCTGTCATTTCTTTAACCAGCTGTCAGACTCTTGAAAAGTGAAATATAATTAGCAGGATGTACAGTATGTGTAGAGGACAGAGCTGTACCTGTTTAGTCTCAGCTTGGACCTGATGTTCTCAACTCTTGACAAGTAGGTAAGTTAGTAATGACATACAGCTGAGCTAATTAATAATACTTTGTTACTAATTTAACTAGAGTTACATAACAGCGAAAAAAATGTGCTGTAGGGTACAGGGAGAAAGGGAGAAAGATCATTTGAAAAAGTAACTAGTAAAAAGTACATTTGCCTCTGAAATGTAGAGTGGCATAGAACAGGGCTGTAACCAGGGTTTCAAAATTAGTAGAGCTTATTTACAAAAAATCAGTGAAGGTTTGAACCCGGCGGTGGGTGCAGCCCTGTGGATGGGTGAAGAACACACTGACTGCAGGCTGTTCATCACGGTCTCTCTCCTTCACTTTTTGGCTCACGGAAATTCCATAATTAAGAGTTATGATCAGGTAGTTCAGATGTGACAGGCATGTATTAGGGGTGTAACAGAACACAAAATTCATGCTAGCTACAATTTCAGTACCGTGGAAAGGGCCCTTGCGATGTTAGCTAACATGCAATAGGAACCCAGAAACCTTTGCCTTCAACAGAATATCATCTCAGCACTCAGCTTGGTGAGAGCGAAATCAGTACATGTAAGAAATGACACAGTAGCTTAAATGTATCTCATATAGCCTACGACCGTCATCACAGGCTGTGTTAGGGAGTAACTAGTTACATATAATTTTATGTAATGTAATTCCAAAATAAATGTAACTTTAATCCATTACAGTTAGTGAGAAAAAAATGTGTATGACGTGTAAGAGTCTGTAACCTTCATGACAACCTTCATCACATTTTGTCGGAATGTTAAGAATGCAAGCATAGTGAAAAGTAGAAAAGGTACTAGGTATAGAAAAAGTACAAATGGTAAAAAGAGACAGGCCAGCCAATGTAAATATAACAATTTGTGGTTTATTACTATGGGGTTTAATGTACACTGTAATATGAATTCATAGAAAAATCTATTTATTCATGTACAAATCACAAATACGTCAGCTGTTTTCTCCACTCTTCTGTTTAAATGTACACAAGTGTCTTCTTTCCCATCGCTGTCCCATAGCAGCTTTGCAATCTGGCAAGACTTTGCAGTGAAACGCAGATAAGAGAAGTATGAAAAATAAAAATTCATTTCAGTCATCTCAACACACACAGAGTCGAAGGAAGAAAGGAAGGAATACCAGGAAACACAAGTATATTTGAAAAACGGAACCTGGCACTGTCTTATGTCCCAGACAACAAGTAGTTTTACTGTACGATTGCAAACAAAAACAAAATCCCAAATAAAGCTTATTCTAGACTCTACATTAGCAAATTTCTTAAGCACATCAACATGTGCAAATGAATGATTTGGTGATGCTGCAGTGTAGGAACAAGCTTTTCTTTAAGGCAGACAGAGGGACGGTGATGGAGGAAGAGAGGGAGCAGACAGCCGGCCTCTTCACAGAATTAAATATCCACAATCAGTTTGACTGGGTAGAAAAGAACAACTTGATCCCCCAGCACAAGTCCATAGGGTTTGTCGATATGTTAAATGAACAAAGTGGCCTCTTATAACACAGATAAAACTCCACTTAAAACCAAAATAAGAAACAAACTTAAAAAAGCAACAGACAAAACATACATTTTATAAAATTATGTGTTTCCATCCCCACATAGGCTCCACATAGTAGATTAAGTTGAATCTTCATCTCAAGTAAATTACTGTTTGTTTCATTTAGTGTGTATCTTATACAGTGCAGAATATATGGGCTGTGATTAAGTAAGTGTCTATGTGTATGCTTGTATTTCTATACTTATAAGGACCAAATGTCTCCTCAGGGATAAAAAGAAAAAGTGATAAAGCTCTGATTGAAGATACTAGTTGAGTCACACTTCTTTGAGGTTGTCATTTGAAATGTAGTAGTAAAATTGGGTTAAGTTGTTGAGTTTTTTTTAATGTAAATAATTACATAGGTCATTTTAAATGATTAAACATAACTCAAAGCTGAAGTTGGCAATTTATTTCAGCATTTTTTATTTGTTGAAATTCTCTTTTCCATCCTGACACTAATTAATAAATCAAATGCTTTGAAATTTGGTTCAAACATCCATGTTCTCTAGAAAATCAAAAACTCCATGTCCAAATGTTCAAAATCACTCCATATTTACTGCCCTGTATGCTACATTTAACCTCTGCCATTTTATGAGTGTCTGAATATTTTATATAGTGTCCTCAGAATAAAAAATGGTGTCTATTGCATCTACTCTACTTTTTACTAAATATTTCTTATGATGTATGAGGTCGCAGCCCCGTTGGCTTAAAAAGGATTTTCCCCAAAGATTTATTTTGGCTTATGCCAAAACAATTAAACATTTTTCATGTAAATGAATGGGCATCGTCTTGGTATCCAGTTCTTATAATTTCTATATGAATGATATTCCCAGAATGCAATGGAATAAGTGAAAATTAAAAAACTGCATTCTCAACGTACTGGTCACTAGAGTTTAGTGTGTGATGCAGTCGCAGGAAAAACTATGTGAACCCTTTGGAGTTACCTGGATTTCTGCATAAATTCATCATAAAATGTGATCTGATCTTCATCAAAGTCACAACAATAGACAAACACTGTCTGCTTAAACCAATAGCACACAAACATTTATATGTTTTTATGTATGTATTTAACACACTGTGTAAACATTCACAGTGCAGGGTGGGAAAAGCATTTGAACCCTTGGATTTAATGACTGAACACACCATCCTGTGTGGAGGAAAAAAGGCGGAATCATGGTTTAGGGGTTCTTCACTGCCTCAGGGTCTGGAAGGGTTGCTGTCATCGACAGAAAAAGTGAATTCCAAAGTTTATCTAGAAATTTATGTTAATTTATATTTGTGACCAATTTGTGCAGAAATCCAGTTAATTCCAAAGGGTTCACATACCTTTTCCTTCGACTGTATAGGGAATACTAAATGATCTGTCATGTGGAAGCCCACAAAACGTTATAATAAGATACACAGCACAGCAGAGGTTTTGACTTGTCATTCAACTGAAAGCATTAACGATGTGATGTGATGCGATAGTAAGGTAGGAGCAGGTTCAAACAACAATAAAAAACACAGCACTAACACAACTAAAAGAGTTGGGAAGATCTGCTTGTTCACTTTCTTTCCAAGAATGAGATACATTATCTCACAAATGTGAGTCCACCCCTCACATTTTGTAAATATTTGATTATGTCTTTTCATGTGACAACACTGAAGAAATGACACTTTGCTACAATAACAGTGTAAATTTGCCGTCCCCTCAAAATAACACATCACACAGCCATTGATGTCTAAACCACTGGCAACAAAAGTGAGAACACCCCTAAGTGAAAATGTCCAAATTGGGACCAATTAACCATTTCCCCAACCCGGTGTCATGTGACTGGTTCACAAGGTCTCCAGTGTGAATGGGGAGCAGGTGTGTTAAATTTGGTGTTATCGCTCTCAAACTCTCTCATTCTGGTCACTGGAAGTTCAACATGGCACCTCATGGCAAAGAACTCTCTGAGGATCTGAAAAAATATATGGTTTCTCTACATAAAGATGGCATAGGCAATAAGAACATTGCCAAGACCCTGAAACTGAGCTGCAGCACAGTGGCCAAGACCATACAGTTCAACAGGACAGGTTCCACTCAGAACAGGCTTCGCCATGGTCAACCAGACGTTGAGTGCATGTGCTCTCTATCTTTGGGAAATAGATGTATGAGTGCTGCCAGCATTGCTGCAGAGGTTGAAGGGGTGGGGGGTCAGTCTGTCAGTGCTCGCTGCATGACTGTCATCCCAGCAGGAAGCCTCTTCTAAAGATGATGCACAAGAAAGCAAACAGTTGTGGTCTGATGAGACCAAGATAAAATTATTTGGTTCAGATGGTGTCATGGAGGAGTGGAAAAGGACTCCAGTGGCAACCTGTGAAGCTCTGGTGAACTCCATGCCCAAGAGGGTTAAGGCAGTGCTGGAAAATAATGGTGGCCACATAAAATATTGACACTCTAGACCTTTTCACTTAGGGGTGTTCTCACTTTTGTTGCCAGCGGTTTAGACATTAATGGCTGTGTGATGTGTTATTTTGAGGGGACAGCAGATTTACACTGTTATACAAGCTGTAAACTGTCTACTTTACATTGTAGCAAAGTGTCATTGCTTCAGTGTCACATGAAAAGATAAATCAAATATTTACAAAAATGTGAGGGGTGTACTCACTTTTCTGACACACTGTAGGTACAATGACACAACTCTCATTTCTGCGTAAGTACAGCTGAGCATAAAGACTGGAAGTTGCCTCCAGACTTCATTGCTAAGCTAGGCTAATAACTTCTTCCCGACTGTAGCTCCATGGTAGCGCACAGACATTAAATCTTCTATCTAACTTTTGGACATTGGGAGTACTTTACTTTTTATAATACTGAGGAAGGGTTCATTTCTATAAATTATGTCCAAATTGGAAAACCAGTAAAATGAAGAAAATCTATATAAAAAATGAAGAAAATCAAATATGATACAACAGAAGTACTGAAAAAATTCCATAGTGTCCATAGTGAAATATAATGACAGATTAACAGTAGATGTGGATTTAGATTAGTTTGTAAATGATGGAGTAAATTTGAATAAGGATTAGTTTAATTCCCAGGCAAGGTTTAAGGCTTAGGTTCTGGAGGAGTTTTTTCACTTACACTGTATACGCACTGTACACTTGTGATTTTGTCCCCATAATCTCTAACTTTCCTTCAGGTCACTGCCACATGATCAGCTGTGAGTGATCTGGGAGTGCTGCTGGACATTTCAACCAGTGAGCTCTACTTTAGGTTAGTGTTGAGGATTTGGCAGTGACTGAATGTAGTTAGTGGACGTCCTCACAAGTATAGTAATACAAGCTTGTGCGTGTGGTTGTAGTGTCTTTTGTTGCCCCCTAGTGTCCATCCGTGCTCACTGTGTGTGTGCTGATGTTTGGTGTACTGTTGTCTCCACACAGTAGTTAGGTTTGTCAGAGGCAGAGAAGCCCGGCAGACACACACACTGATAGGAGCCCACTGTGTTGATGCACTTTGCATTTTTACACAGTGACATCCGATTGTTTAGTTCAGAACACTCGTTCACATCTGTGGACAAAGGAGGAAAGAAATTACATAAAAAGCGTGATAGACACCTTAAAGTTGTGTTGGTTTTTCTTTCTTTTAGTTATTTGTAAGTGCCCTCTTACCAACGCAGGCCATGCGGGACAGGTCCAGGGTGTATCCGTCAAAGCAGTCACAGGTGTAACCCTCCTGAACCCGGACACACCGACCATTCTCACAGCCGTTCAGTATTCCACACTCCTCTGCTTGCAAACCCTCGAATGCCTTGTATGGATCTGCAGCACGAAAAGACAACAAAGTATATCATTCTGAAATCAATAGGTCACAACTCTTAGGTTTTCAAACTTTGAGACCTGCCTCCCCTAGGGGGCATACATATATTTTTAGATCCAATGTAACTTAGACTGAAGGTTAGCATTATCTCTGATGTCTATCTAGGCAAATAAATCTGCTTAGAAAGTGCTCCTTATAACTCATGGTCAGATTTCTTCAGTACCAAAGTAATCCAGTGATAGTTCTCTGAACATCCATGACTACCCTGCTAACAGTAGCAGCTGACAGCTAAGTCTTCATACTTTTACTTTGTCACAATGAGAGTTTAAGTCAGAGCCTACAGCTAACTAACTCCATGGCAACATTAAGTTTCCTGTTTACACCCCCCAACGTATCATGGGAGTAGTAGTTCTGAAACCTAAGCATGATTATCCCCCTAAATACAATTAAGACAAAGATTACTAACAGGAATGAGAAAATCCATTAATATTAACTTTTTCATTTTGTACTATCAACATTTAAAAAGTATTTTTTTTCCTGTGTAATATTTGTCTGATCAGTGTCAGATCTCGATCCCTGCTCTATGTCTCCTTTGGGGAGAAGGTGCAAATTAGACTAGTCTTCCATCCCCTGTAGTAGCACCTCCACAGGCTGGTGAAGGGTCACTGGAAAATGTCAGGGTTCCTGTAATCTCTGGCTTTAGTTCTAAGACAAGCAAAACTGATAGCGCTGCAGGACTTTGGTAGATGTTTCTAATGTTGTCCTCAGTGTCTGATGTTGTTACCATCATATATCCATGCTCACCCTAAAAACATGCAATCAATTTTTCAGTACACTGATAAAAATACACAGTTTATATGAGTGGCCCTCAATCGCTGTCCTTTTCCTCTGTGAGCCATCAGAGGCAGTTTTCTTTCCATCTTGAGGATTCAGCCACTGCACGACTGGAATCATGACCAGCGGAGTCATTTAAAGCTTCTCATTCTAACATGTTGTACATTTTACTGTCACTAGATGGCAGCACAGCGCCGTGAATTGAGAACCTAGTCAGCATGTCTGAGAAACTGAAGCGGCATATTTATGATATAATGCCCAGTAATGAGCCGATCCTCAGTTCACAGTGTATTCTGCTTCAGTTCTAGCAGTTTGGAGAACTCATAACTGTCCAACCATCTGCAGATGCAAACTAAAACACACTATCAGTTGCCAGTTAATTAGGTACACAGGTAAAGCTAATGTATTCTAATACAAACAACCCTGTAATACACCCTTCCTGTACATCCATGGAGGTTATCATGTTTAGTGTTTGTGTGTTAAAGAGGTGTTGATTCAACCTTATAATCATGTTAGAAGTAGTCGCAGTTTGTGCTGCCGTTGAATTATATTCTGTTTCCCTGAGATGTAATTCTACTATTTTATCCACCCTGTTTATATCAATGAAGGCAGATTCACTTTTTAACCCATCCCTACTTTTAAATACAAATAAAAATTTTACAAAAGGGGCCAAAAGGTAAGTATTTAAAAGGCTATAAAACCTCCATGAATAATAATAAACTTTCAATAAACCTTTTTCAAACTAAATCATATTAACAACTGTGCTACCACGAGTAAAATGACTTTGCCTAAAAGCATCTCCTAAGTCTGTGTGAGTAACATAAAACATGTTGAAGTGATTTGAAGCATCTCTGAGGTGGCATGTTAAATCACTTTACACAGGGAGCCATAGAGGACTATAAGCTGTTTCTAATTCAATGTACTAAATCACAGACACAGGGTTAAGGGACCAGTAGACAACTCATTGACATTTTGTTTACTAGAGCAGACAAATGTTCCTCTATTGGGGTTCAAAGTAATACGGCACCAGCCTGTATGTTAAATACAAAGTGGAAAAACACTTTAAGGAGGCCCAAACAGCTGCACCAAATCTTACTGTACTTCTAAAACATGCAATGAAAAATCCACTGTTTGGTCAAATTTACTTCCAGTGGGCATGTTACGCTTAGGTCATCCTGTTTTACCACCTTTAATCCAAGTCCATGAAAGTCCAACTGGCAACAACATTCACCAATCCTCTCAGACATCACTATATAGTATTTTATTCAGAGTTCCTAAGCCACTGAAAACAACAGAGCAGACTTCATTTAGCATTCTAGACAAATAAAATGTTAAGCCACATGCACACCATGAATTGTCGGCGCCTTATTCTCTGCTGTATTGTTTGGTTGTTTCCCTTTTCTCCTCAGGCCTGGTAATCATTCAGACAAAAATGTGTGGCCACGGCATGTTGCTTTATTACTAGCAAGAACTCTGCACTGTGTTGCACCAGCTGTGTATACGTTTTCTCCTAAGTCAGGGTGTAAAGTCGACACTAGAGGCTCAGTAACTGCTACTTAGTTTGTAACTAAATCAGGATTAGTTGGTTGCGCCACAATTTCTTGGAGGACGACTTAACTAGTTTAGATGTACCGTCATAACTAAGGCCAGTGGGACTGCGGCATTAGTCACTAAGCATCCTAGCAGATTGTAGCGAGCTAGACTGATATTGATATTACATGCAAATAACTTAGGTCTCTACTGGATTACTGTGCTGCAAAATGGCATGCAGTTAATGAAGAAGTATGATTTTTTTTACCATTTATGAGTATAATTCTGTGACATTTTATGATCGCCATCTACCCTGGGGCATGTTATATATAGAGTTATGTTGTAACTTATCTTAGTAGTAACTTAGTGATGACTTATCATAGTTTTCACATGATGTCACATTCCAAGGAAAACACTCCAGTGGAGGGCAAAAAAACATAAACATACCACTGTCGAGCGTCGGGACCTGTCTGTTTTTAACAGTAGAAATGCTGTAAAGTTATATGGATCAGATTTATCAAACACTTGCAGTTGGTGTTCATATGTTTCTTTTTCTTAAGTTGAAAGATGATCCAAATAAAACTTTACTGCTTTTGCGGCGGCTCTACAGGAGAGTCGCGGTGTGAGCAGCTATGTTCTGTGTTTTGCCCTCCAGGTCACCACGCATGTCATGTGACTTAAAACTAATAATACGCAGCTGCTGCAACAGGCTACTTGTGTTTCTACAGACCTGGCTAAAGTCGAGTGTTTCAGTGCTATTCCTTTGTTAATATAAAGGATGCATTAAACACGAATACTCACGCTCCTCACTCTCGTAAAAAGGCAGACGAGCATGCTGCTCAGGTGACGGTGAATAGTCTGGGCTCACTTCATATTCATGGACTGGGCCAGCAACAAGGGCATCATGACCATACGGCCGCCGGCCTTCACCCAGAGGAAGGTTACACATAGCTGCATAATCATCTGACAGAGAGAGAAAAGACAAATCATTGAATCATAAATGTCAGAATCTGATGCAACTATGGCTGACTGTAGGGAACAGATGTGTGAAGACACTTGTGGACAGGGCAGACAATATTAAAATTATTTAAACAAATGCATTAGAAATTTCATTTGTCATTGGTGTAGGACAACATTTGCAATTTGGAATTATTTACAAAGTGTTCATTTTAATGTTGGCAGTAATGATGTAAATGAAATTAGATTTTATCGTTTAAATTCTAAGTTCATCAAACATCATGTGTAACCAAATGGCACTTTGATAAAAAGCTGATTTTTTAACATTGGCAGCCTGAGCTTCCAGAGTAAACACTTGCTGTGTGCAAATAAACAGACAAAAGTAAAGACTAGTTTTAGCTTAAAACTTCCACACTGCACATCTCAGCAAGAGAAATTTAGATATGTTGATGGTGGATTCAAAGACAAACATTTGGTCTTTGAGGACCTATCTTAACACTAAGACTGTTCTACTGTTCTGAATCAGTTTGAGCCTGTTAGTTCGCCTGTTTTAGAACAAATTATTGGTCAAATGAAGATCACCGGGTCCCCCAATGATGTGATTCCCCCTCGTCTTTTTAAAGAGGTTGTTTCTACAGTGACGCCCTGCATACTTGATATCATTAACGTCAGTCTAATTACTGGAGTTGTGCCTAGGAGTTTTAAACATGCAGTTGTTCAACCATTGTTAAAGAAACCTGGTCTGGACCGACTCGAGCTCTCAAATTATCGGCCCATTTCTAAGCTCCCTTTGCTTTCCAAAATTATGGAGAAAGTTGTTTGTTCGCAGCTGAACACATTTTTAAATGACAATTGTATAACTGATATTTTTCAGTCTGGGTTTAAGTCAGC
>JAPMOB010251117.1:0-48447 GCA_029875015.1 Lepomis gibbosus
GACAGCTGTTGGACAGCACTTTGTGTACGAACATTTCTGAAGCCGCCGGGTTTGCTTCTGGGAAAATTTACTTTAAAGAACCTCCCAAATGGTTGTTTGCACCTTGTACAATGCCTTCCAGTCTCAAGTACCACCTAAACGCAAAGCACATCACACGCTACACACAAGTACATCTTATTGAACATGATTTATTTTCATCANCAATTATCATAGAACAGCTTTCTCAAGCAGTTTGTGATGCATTTTGGAAACAGGAGAGGAGCCCCTGGTCTAATGCGCCACCTGGCTTGAAACCCGTTCGCACACATATTCTGAATGCCTTTGGTAGAATTCAAATGAGCCTTTTTAATCTAGATTAATCTAGATTAATTTCAAGATTACAATGAGATTAATCTAGATTAAAAAAAAATCTATGCCCACCACTAATATATATATATATATATATATATATGTATATATATGTATTGATATATATATTGATATATATATTGATATATTGTAGATAGATAGATAGATAGATAGATAGATAGATAGATAGATAGATAGATATACTCAATGGAAGCAAATGAAAGGTCTTCTTGTATCATCAGTGAATAAATGCAGTTGTATAATTGCAAAAAGAATGAAAATAGAATCCGACCCACTTAGTGCTGGTAAATTATCGCTGTAGGACTGGACAAACAGTTCTCATGGACTTAAGGAAAATTAATTCATTTTGCTATTGAGAGGAAAGACAGGGACATTGGTCCATGATCTAATACTTTCCATTCTTCCTCTTCAAGAAAATTCTCACAGGGCTGCCACAAAACATTTGACCATTTTTAAAAAGGCAAAAGTGGCACCTGAAACGTACAATGAGCCAATCGGATGCAGTGGTTTAAATTAATTTGCAGTGGTTTTACCTTCGGGAACTGCTCTTTAGCCTTTTGTCGATGACTTTGACTGGACAGTTGACAGTTAATTGCTTAAGTCATGTTTTGGTAAACCTAAACCTCTAATCGCTCTTGCTCACTTTGTCCCACTCTCTCGGTTTCCACCCTACACTCTGTTTCTATTTCCCACTGCCTGTGGCTTCCCGCTCTCTTTCACTGTCTTACTCTCTTCAGTGTTACTGCAGTTTTTGTGAGTGATTCCCCACCCTCCCCCATTTCCGCTGGTGCAAGTTGCTGGTAGGAGAGCTCAGCCAAGGGTCAATGGTGTACTCTTGCTAGCTCCGTCCCTGTGCACCTCTTTCACTCTCTCTTCATCTTTTGCCGCAATCATCCTCTAAGATCTGAACAATTTCACCCTCAATCACCAGCAGCCAAGCTGCTAAGGACACACACCGTCCTCTTGCCTGCGCAACACATCATACAGGTGACAAAACCCCTGATAATAACTAGAATGATACCAACACCCAGTCTTCTCAAGTGTTCACAAGAAATCCTCATCAAACCTCTCGTCAAAGACCAAAAAAGTAAGTAAAGTTGTAGAACTCAAAGACCAAAGTTAGGATTAAATGTTTATGGAAAACCACTTTAGGTTAGAGCCCCTGTGTCAATTTATCCTTGAAGAGGCCAGGTGCTGACACAATGGTTTGGACAGAAAACTTACACATAGACCTCCATCTACTTATTGTATCTCCACGTGACAAATATTTTATCAGTTGCTGCACCATATCTGGCATGAGCATGCTGTCCTTGCATTGTTTGAAGATAGCAGACACTCGTGGTAATCTAAAATATGCACTTAGGATAGCATACTATGTTTGGACAGGAAACTCATTGTTAAGTTTATTTAAAAACTTTGTTGTGTACTCATATAAACCCATGTAATAAAGTTAAGCCTCAAATGATAAAGGTGTTGCTTTTAATGATTTTGGTTTAACAAAAAAGGCTTTCTGAAAAGATGCAACTGTGAGACTTTGTTTTTTGTTTGGCACTGCATGTTACTGTTTGATTTGGTCCAATCTGCTGCCAGATGGCTGGGGATCACCATATGAGTAAATACAATGAAATCCGGAAAGTTTAGACAACCACTAAGAGATGTATAAAGGTCAATTTCAAGTACTTTTCCAAGGCTGACAATTTACCTGAGGCTATCAGAGTTGTCCTTCAGCTGTAAATATAAGCCATCTGGTACATTAAACAAAATGCTAGCAGAGGAGAAGAGAATAAAGTTTCCTTTCATTTGTGAAATGAAAGGTTTCATTTCCATAACTGATGCAGATCACTTAAAAGTCAAAACCAACAGGCCCCAATGTCAGTGGACCATTCTGGCATAAGCATTTAGATTTGCGTGTTTGTTACGTTTCTCCACATATGATATACGTATATAGTTTTTAAAAAAAAATAATTATTTACAAGCTTATTTGCTCTTAGCCTTTCAGCAGTAAACATATTTTAATTGTCCGTTGTCATGATATCACGACAAATGTCACCACAGCTGTAAAATCAGACTGACAACTGATCTGGCTGTGCAGTCATCATCAGAAACGCACACTGATTCAGATGATGGTTCAGAGAAAAGGACGTCTCATTTCTCTAAAATGTTACAAAGTTACAAGGTTATTCATTTGATATTATACAGCACAAGGCTATATAACTAAACAAAGTTTGTAGTCCCTTCATGCTACACGGACAAAACTTAACAGATAATTAAATATGTATTAAATTATATAAAGATTTAAAATAAATCAAATAAAACAATCAGTCAGCTGGGATTGGCTCCGTGACCAGGATAAGCGGTTGGCGATGACTGAGTCTTCACATAAAAAAGTTTGACATTTAGGAAACCTAACTATCGTGGCCGTTTCACTGACAAAGTCCAAGGCCACTATTCTGCAAGAAGCCTATCCCAAGCTGACGCGTGTCCATCCATGTGTGTCCCAATATACACACTCCTGGAATACCCAATGTACGCAAAAATCCAAAAAAAACAGTCGTGAAAATATTTGAGTTTACCTTTTTAATTCAGAGCACAAAAAAAAGGCTTGGTCCATTACCAGCCAAGTACAGTCCACAAAGCTTTCTCAAATATATTTTACAAAACACGGTCAAAAACTTGTTGCGATACAGGGCTCTTGCAGATCTCACCTAAACTATGTTGTGTTACTTTTTTCCTACTGCCCATGCGCAGCGAAATCACATACCCACCCAATCAACAGTTACCAAAACACAATATCAAAAACAAAGAACGTCTGCATGACCCATGAACATAGCACGTGTTTAACAACAATTAGCAAATCAACATAAATGGCAAAATGGCTCTTACACTAACTAACGTAAACTTTACCTTGTGTGAAAAAGAACAGCCAGCACGCCTTTCCCTTGCTTATTTTCCCCCAACTGTACTGCCCTACAGTGCTGTGATTGGCTAGCTGCTAACTGCCACACATTCTTGTGATTGGATGCGAGCTCCACTGGGTTTCCTGTTAAATTTTTGGAAAGTCTTGCTAGCAATGCTACTGACACTACTGACATTGATGATAATGTGATAATAGTATAAATATACATAATTCACATTTGAACCCCTTGTTCATAAAACATTTGCTTCTCAGCAAATCGTGTATTCATAATCATAACTTTATTCAATAAACATATTACAATCAAAGGCAAAAATTATTTAAAATCAAAGCATTTCAAGATTTGTTATTTTGTCTAGGGAAAAGGCTATGCATATAATCTTAATGTACGCCCCTCACAACTATTGGTGTCAGTGTGGTAAATTGATTAATTATATATTTCCCATTTCGTAACGAAGACGAACTACAAAATTAATGCAATAAGTAACAAACAAGGGTGCACCTAGGAACGCTATCATCACGGCTGGACTGGGACAAAAAATCAGTTTAGGTTGCTCACCACAAATGGGCATGCACCATCCTTGCAGTCCCCTTAAATATATGTCCCTACTGTAATATTCCCACAGAACACTATAAAGCTGAGTAATAAGTGCCATGGATAAGTGCAGCAGTACAAGATGATGTGTACTTGTTTGCATTTTGCTGAGTACCTGTAATAGTAAGTGAGTAGAAGTACAAGTAACTGTCAAAGAAAACTATGCTTGCTACAAAAACAATGCGATATAGCTGCTGCTGCGCTATTTTACTATGACTAATTGAGTGATCACCAGCAGTAGGTGACAGTCTCGCTTGATGATAGTGTTATGATCATGTTGATATGATTAATATTTAATAGTTAGTTAATATTATCATAAACCTTGATTGAAGTAATCGTCATCGTAATAGCATGGCTTTTTCTTGTCCATTTTGATGCCTTTAAGCAGTCGCATCACTGTTGAAATGTACTTCAGTGCATATGTCAGAAAATGAATGAATTAGTGTTCAGACCACAATGTTCAGTGCAGATTCAGACTTTCTTCCGTACAGTCAGTTTTCAGTGTGGGTAGAGTCCCTCATGATCTGCTGACCTGCATCTGCTGTCATTATAAACCACAAGGTTGTATAACAAAACAAAGTTTCTAGCAGACGCATTACTAATAATTCACTGACACTGAAACGACTGCTTATTAAGAAAAAAAGTGAATGATCTACATAGTCCCTGACTAGGAATTTTTGAACTGAAAGTGATGGACGAAATAAAGCGCAAGGGGTTTAAAGAAAATGTAACATATATCATCATATCAAATCATATATCATATATCAAATATTGTAACATAAAATAAAATATAACAATACAGTTATTTATATACACATAAATATACATATATACAGTACATACACGTATACACCCCTAACATTCTGCAGTGCATTTTTTGAATTTGTGTCTGGGGTAAATGTAAACAGCAGCAATAAGATGATAAAATGTTTTCAGTCTCCATCTTGATTGTGTTTGAGCACAAGCATCACCAATGTAAAACACAGTCCACCTCCTCTCATCTTGCTGGAGTCCTGCGGTGACGGACTGCACACCCAGTGCTTGATACTGGATGTTGATGAGGCAGGCCTATGAAAATGAGGGCTCAACAGTCTCTGATTTCCATTGCTTGGCCAACCTGAGTCACATTTTGTCCAGACTGGACCTTTAGTAGCAGCCTTAAGTCCAAGCTGGGCCACTATGGCTAATATACTGGCTCTCCTCTCCTCCGCTACCTGGTCCGGTTGTTCAGGCCATGTGGATCATGGTCCACTGCTCTTTAATCCGAAAACCCTGTCCTCATTTTTAGGTTTGGCTGTCATAGGTAATAAGTGTTTTGGCAATAAAGCCGGAAAAAACTAATGAAAATTAAAGAGCCAAGTGTTCTTCAGCTTTTTCAAAAAGTAGAGGTGTTGATGGGCCGTCTTCAGTATGCTTGCTGTGTTGATGCTCCAGATGAGGTTATCCATATTATTAAGTCCACAATAATCTCCTTAGTTTGGCAATCTTTAAATAAGTAATGAAAATTCCTCTGCTAAAAGCTACTGATTCGGTCAGTGACAACAGTAATTTTGTAGGCCTATAGTCAGTTCACTTCATAAATTCATTGATAAGGATTTGCGGTCTGGGTATCATCTGATAATCTCTAATTTATTTGTAATTTAAAAACAAAATCTGTTATAGAATTTGTTATTTGAATCAAAACACGAAAAAAACAATCAAAAAACGGTCCGTTTTTGTTTTGTTTTTTTATTCCTTTTATCATTATCCCTTTTTGAATTATAGAATGAGTAGTCTCTGTAGCTCAGTCAATTTTGTTTGAAATCAAAAATGGAAGACACATGGTCCATTTATTTTTTGTTACGAAACGAAAAGCCAACCGTGTACAGACAGGAAGTGGAAGTGAAGTGTAAAAAAATTCGAAAGAAAACTAGGCCTATGTAGCGTGTTGTTAGCAAGGTTATTATAGTTAACTTTATATTATTTATATTTTTATAGTTTCGGATAATTTATACATACTTGGATATGTGGAAGCTCAACCACCATACGTCACTCTACCGCCGACTAAGGTATGTACAGTTTGCCTACGCATCAAGCCAAATTTATTAATAACCGTTGTAACTGTTTATGTCAGGGAGTATCACTGCTACAACAGGAAGCTAATGAGTTTGAAGGCAAAGGGTGTGCAGAAGACCAACTGCCTTCTACTTTTTCACTGGCACTATCACTGTTAAAAACTCTCTCAGTTTCCACAATCTATTACCCCTTCTGTGTCAAAAAGACATTTCCAAAATAAAAACAAAGTTTATTTTTTAAGACCTTGAATTTTCCAGTGTAATATATTCTTCCTCTTTTGGTTTCAAATGATATTACAGATTGACTGAGCTACACAGACCTGTTTATTCTTTAATTGAAAAAGGAACATTTTTGTTTGGTTTTTTGTTTTTTGATTTCAATTTATCCTCAATTCTCAAATGTTGCCCTATATAAAAGCAGTGATATTGATTGTCTTGCTATCTGTATTGAAATGGTAAAAGTAATATTACTGTAGTTTTAAAGATTGTGCATGCAGAAAAAGATGCTATGACCTCAATGGAGTCAGGTGAAATGTTTGTAAGTAAAATGTGGGACTCCTCATGCCACCTATTCAAAAGTCACAAGCTCACTTCTCTAACCTTAAGACAAAAGACCAAATTCCTGTGCCAAGTTCTTATCAGTTTTCAGAGAGGAGCAATAGAAAGCATCCTGACTGAGTACATAAATAACTGGCATGGTTTTTATATTACTGTAAATTGCCTGCTATGTAGCAGAAGGGAGTTGCAAACTGAAGTTCACTTTACAACCTGTTGTAATATGACTAACTAACTAAGTATACCTTGTACCTTAAGGAAACTCTTACCTCCAGTGTACTTTATGTGTGGTCAGTGTCTGAAACACGAAGGGTGGTGTGTGTGTATGTGTGTGTGTGAGAGAGAGAGAGAGAGAGAGAGAGAGAGTGTCTGTAGTGGAGTAATCAGTGTACCAGTTGTGCCTTAATGGCTTACATCTGTTTGAAGCAGACTTCAAAACAGGAACCCCTCAAAAATCATCCACTAATGTGAGTAACTGTAAGTTTTACCTACAGCTACTTCGGGCATTAAGTGGTGTGGTGTTCTTCTGATTTATCATATTTATCATATATATATATATATATGTATCGATTCAATTTTCCACTTTTATCAACATTTCATGACATTTTTTGCATAAGTCAATATCGACAACTGTGTGTGCGTGTGGCCACTGGACCTTAGCGCTAACTCCATCTTCTATTTTCTGTCTGAGGGGATGCACTTGGTTCTGCCATGATTTCATACTCACTGGCAGAAAATCAAAGAGTGTGGATAACGTCTGTAATTGTTGCTTTAACACTGCAGTAGAGATTAGGGTATTTTTGATAAGATTACGGTACGTGCGCTATCCTGCATCTCTTTTGGCTGACCTGGCAATTCTGAAAACAGGTTTGATGAGGAGCTCTTAAAGTTGATTAAGAAAAAAAATCTGGTATAGATTACTCAAAAACAAGTCAAACACAGGCATACACATACAGTCACATAATAAAACCCCCCATGCACACACTCACGTAGCATATGAACATGTACACATTTCAGTGATTCTAAATAGTTTCAAAAAGAAAGCTTTTTATTGTTTCATGTCTGCAGCCTATGTCTATTCATTTGTGATGACATATTGACAGGCACCTGTTACCATTGCCAGTATCTGCAATTAAAAATAAATAAATCTTCATATTTAATGTTTATGAGCAATCCATTACATCAACATATTTACGCCCGTCTACAACAGCTTTGAGGGTCATCATCTGATGGAAGCAAATAAATGTTACAATCAGTAATTCACACCTCTGCGCCTTCCAGTCACACCAATCAAAAATCATTAAAATCGACCTGGAACTTGGCGGCAGCAGCACAACTGTTAAACATTAATTACACTTGCTCGAGGAAAACTGTTGCCCTTACAGGGTGAAATACAGTCCAGCATGACACGTGAAGATGCACTCCAGGTTTCAGTCAACAGAACATAAAACTTAAAATAGCTACAAACGTGTGAATTTTCAGCAGGGATGTTTCATGTGCTTTGTCAAGGTGTAGGGCAAAGTCACCGTTTAATGGAAGCTCTTATGCTCAGTATGGGTCATTTACATTTCGCTATAGTTATAAATAGACTTTTGGGTGTTCTGCAGCCAGCCTGCCCACGAATGGGAACAATAGTTTGACTAGATGGAATGCCAACACATGCAAAACCAATCAGCAAGGATAATTAGAGTTATTGTTCTTTCCTTCACACCTCCTCACACAGCAATGCGATTGAGCTGCAGTAATCATTTCTGGTCGCTCTGTTAAGGAAACATCGCGCTAGTTTGGCACTATGTATACAAATATACATGCATGAACTCTTAAATTTGCATCACTGATTCCTATATAAGGTGAAATTACTCATTTATTTAAGCAATATATACAACTTTAAACCAAAAAGAAAAATTCTAATTACCAGTTATTTCTATTTCATACACACATTCTAAAACACACCAGTCCAATGATCATCAACTTTTGTTTTTATGATTTTCACCAAAATACAAATATATTTTTAAAGTAGTAAATACATTTAAGGTCCGTTTTAAAAGTTCTAATGTGTATGACCATGTAATTTAAGGATAAAAAAATAAGGAAGCCTAGCCCTTGTAGACTCAGGCTTCGTCATCACACATTCACTTGCATCCGTCCTTTGTCCTCAGGTAATTAAGCAGGTGGGTGGCAGCAGCTGATGTGGTGTTTGGAGGTTAATGCCTGGACAACAATGACCCGAAATGTACACTGACCCTTATCATACACAAACACACGTGCACACACACTCACACAAAGACACACAAAGGCTCTGCTCCTACACTAGCAGCCCTCTCAGACGTCACTGTGACGGCATCCCACTGTCCCATTTGTCAGTGAAAGGCATTGTGGGAGTGATGCATGTTCTCTGGGGGCAACACCTTTTCTGAATCTTCTGCCATTCTCTCTTACAAATTGGTGCAAAAGGTAGGAGGTTCATCTGACACATAAGTTTAATATGAAGTTTTATATTATGGTATGCATGAGTTTGCAATCTCTCCTATCCCTGACTCACCAAGCTCCTCAATGCTGCCCTTGTAGCCATTTACCTCAGCAGTCTCTGGGGGGGGGTCTCTGGATGGCAATGTCTTGGATTTATACTGGGGACTTGACTATTATTCATCCTCGCTCATTCCAGATAGGCAGCCTTTTAAAGGTTAATTGCACTGGCTAATTGCTCTCCCTCCCTCTTGCTAACGAGGGCGCACTCCTCGATGATGTCATTAAGTGGCCAAACCAAAATACCTCTCCAACTACTTTGGCGATGGCTCCTCACTTCAGAAGGGCACAGCAATGTCTAATCTGTTTCACTGTGAAGATGCAGACTTTGGCAAAAAACGTGCAACTAATAAACAATTTTTCCTCTTCTAGGTTAGTGTATTTTAAAACAGCTACTACCCCAATTCACAATGTCAAAGAAAATAATCACGCATAAAACGTACACGCTTCTAATGATTATATTTGTTAAAGATTTATTTTAAGAATAGGTTATAAACAACCCCATTAACAAAATGCATCATGTTTTAAATGTCTTCTGATATAAATTGCAAACCTTGCCCTGTTTATCCGCATCTCAAAACTTAAAAGCAATATCTTTTACCTGAGCTGGGCACAAATCCAGCAGACCTTTCAGAATCATTAAGTAATAACAATGAAGACTTTTAAAGTTCTATCCTTCTTATGACACAACCATGCCTCATATTAGTAGTTTCTTACATAGACAACCATCAACCATTCTTACTAATTCTAGTCTGCTCACATAGACCACAACATAAATTCACACATTTCAAACCCTAGATAGTTTGGCCTATCTGTGTCAATGTTGCATCTTCTATTACAGCATTGCCATTATAAAACCAGTGATACGCACCATTGTCCTATTATGAGCAGACAAAGGTGGTGGTGATGGTTCAAGGGTCAAAGGACTGGACCTGTGTCTAATTTAAATTCCTAAACTGGCTTGGACAAGCTAATTAGTCGCTCAAGGGAAAATGCACAATAACATTGAACATATCTCTTACCTGGGAGATTCCCAAGAACTCAGTACTTAAACTTCTCTGGTAGTAGCCTACATTATTGTGCAGAGAAAAGAAACGTTCCAGAGGGAAAAAATGCCATCTGATATTAAACCTGCACAACTCCACAAGGCCTGTTATGCAGGTGCTTCATGGAAAATGAGTATGCAGTATCCATTTATGATGGTCATAAAGAGGAGTGAACCCTGATGGGCTTCTCCCCTTGAGGATGATGTTATCCCCCTTTACTACTCACCGCATTTATTGCTCAGACAACTGTGCCTTCCCCATGTCAGGCAGCAGGGTGGCCTGGTGTCACACAGTTTACATTTTCTCTCTACTAATTTCAACGAGTCCATTAACAGTCACATGTCCACTTCAAGTCCTACCAACCTATTCTTTTGGAGACTTATTGGATTAGAGTATCAGCCAAATGCCCACAATGTGAATGGAAGGAGACGGGTTTAGAAGAGTTTGGACATCAAATTTGTCCTGACTGCCACAGGTCAGTTGACTTTGTTCTGCAGGTCAACCAATTAGTACATTTATAATGAAAGGATACATGTTTTACAGAAGTTTCTACTATAGCCAATGCATCGCAACTTGACTTGATTGTCTCTTGTCACTAAAGATGGAATACAGTGTGTGAACTGTGCTAAACTATGGCTTTAACTCTAGCCGTTACTTTTTTGTACAAAGCAACAATGATATTCAATGAAGGGGTTTTCAATTTCTGAGACTGTGGACCTCCCCTCAGATAACATAGCAACATAGCAGACAATGTACATTAATAAAAAAAAAATCAATAATGAAAAATGGTAAACATAAATAAACTATCATCAATGGAGAGAAATGACTTAAAGCACATGATGTAGAAAGGTGTTCTTACTTAGCGAGGTGGGAGTGTATTGGAAATAAAGTAAAAAAAAATAAATACAGTTCTGCATGTGGTGAGGTGTTCTGTGGCATTTGCAAATTGAAATGAGCGTGTCTGCTTTGCGGAGGGTTAGCATGACAGAGTAGCGCATTGTTGATGTATGAACGAGAAAGTTTAAACAGCTTTATAGGTTACATAGACAGTTACTGTTCACTGTCTTCAGGAAAGTTTTGCTGTCGAGAACTAAATTTGAGTTTGACGTCTTACACAAGTGAGAATATACAACATGGCTGACTAATACCCCAGCACACCACCGTCATCGGCTGCACTGTGCGTCACAATAATAGGTTCATTAAATCAAGGTGTCTGTTTCTTGTAACTCACAAGCTTACTGAACATCGACCCTCCATTTTATGTACTTTCACATCACTTGAAAACAAATTCAGTCTCAAGGTCATAACAATAAATTTATGTAGTATACCAAGTTCAAAAATGGATTATTTACAGCTTTAAACTTGTGGCCAATCTTTTTTCTGTCTCAAGTACTTTGGGTAATTATATTAAGAGGGTGTCTGCTTTTGGAAAGCTGCACTTCACAGAAACTGTGAGTGTTTGACTCAACAATACACACTTTTATATTTCAGCAGATCATGATGATGACTGCGCGTTTTGACAATGATGTTGTATTTAACAATGATAAACTGGACAGTAATATTATGTGAGACAATTGCCCAAGTCATTTCAAAATGGCAGTGTGTGTGATAAACTGGCATAGACAAAACAATAATGAACTTCACAGCTGCAAATGACACACACAATCAAGACATATTAAACGTGACAGTGGCGATATTATTGTACAAGCAGTCTCCATGTTTTACCAGCGGACCCTCCCAGTAAAACCAACATGATCAAAGAGCTGAAAGGGGTCATGTAGACATGTTCCAAAACATTGTTAGCACCGGCCTGCCACCGTTTCAAAGCTCTCTGAGATTAGATTGGGCAGGTAACTCCATGGAAACACATGATTAGGTTTAGGGGCCGTGAGGTTAGGAAAAGGTAACACTGCAACTGAAAACCCGATGTGACCAAAAGTTAAGACCTGTGAATTTTTTTCCCAGGGAGGGAACAGGATGGGAATGGCAGAGATGGCCTATTATTGCTATAAATCCCCCAAAACGCAGCGTAGGAAATGATTTATGTGCATAAATCTGCCTAGTGGGGAAAAGATGGTGGCTCACATTACTGTTTCTGTGTTTGTGCATCTGGGGTTCACGGGTGGTGCGTAACAGATCCCAGTGTACACACCTAAGGTTTTGCGTGGGTTGGCAGAGACATCTCTCACATCATCAGATCGTTTGTCCTGCATATACAGTGATTACTGAAAGCATCCTAAGTTTGAATAAAAAGACATCATTTTGGATGCAACATTTCATGTCTGTTCAAATATAATATAATACCTTAAAATAATTAGATTTAGAAAAGTATAAAAATGTAAGTTAATTATAGCTTTTCATTGGCTACTTATGCATCTTCCTTTTCACCACTCCTCTGTTTCTATTCGCTTGTCTTTGCAAAGAGGAAGTCCCCTTTAGTAAGTATGTGATTAACATTACCTTCATGTTTATAACATCTAAAATGTGAAGTGAAGCTAATTCAAACAGATGGGGTTTTCAAAGAGAAGCGACTTGGAGAGCACCTGTGCATCACATGACTTTATCGGCAAGCTTGTGATGGTAAGTATAAAAGGAGTTCCCTTGGATGCAATTTGCAGTTTTTGTTCTTACACAAGTTTCTCTTTGAGTGTGCTATTACATTTCAGTGTTCATATCTGTACAGAAGCAGTGACTCAGATCTTGATGGCAGCCAAATGATGGTAAGTGATTCCCAAAAAACATCAGAGCAGTCACACTTTTCAACTGCCAGAAAAATACTTTGTCATAGTAGCACAATGAGGTGCAAGGAAAGTGCAGCTACTGCATGATAATGTTTTACCACATTTTAATAAAAAGTCAAGTGCATTCATTGTTAGTTTGCTTATTGTGTTTGAGACCTTAATAAGTATGATCACCTAGATGTGTCAAATGTGTCAGACAATTGACTTATGTACAAATCCATATTGTTAGTGTTGTTTGTATTGTTTTAAATAGAGTGAATGAAACTAAACTATGCAAAGACATTATGAACTTGAAAGACACCCATTGCCACAAATCAGATGGATTTTAGCAACCTTAAGAGGACATTCTGCTAAATTTCATCCACTATGGTGTCCCTCTCAGTGAAATTCACGATGATTAATCTGCAAGTTAATGGCTGTAATTTAGTGATGAAAAGAACCAGCTGAGGTCATTATTCAGTTTCTATGGTGGAAGAAAGCCTCTCTACGGAGCCCCTTGCCCATGTGACACTATCCTTCCATCCTTTTCTCTTTTAATTTCTTGTGGCCCTCCTTTTCCTTACTCCCACTGAGGACTTCCCTGCTAATCCGTGTATTTACGTGCCACTTTGCTTTGGTGAGATGCAGTAGGGAAAAATAAAGTCGTAAATGGATTGTGATCACATGTAAATCTCTTAGGAGGTGATAAACCATTCAGTCAAGTCCTAATATAATGGGCAAAAAAACTCATATGAAAACCATAAAAGGAAAGACACGGGAAGATACAAATAGGCTGCGTGTACAATGGGCTTCTTTAGGAGAAAAAGAAAAAAATATTAGATTGTAATTTTCTGTAGTGGTAAGTTAACACATTTAGCCATCTATTTTTATTTTAGAGATACTGAGTGTAGGTGAGCCGCTACAGTGTGATGCTACCCCAATGTAAAAAACAAAACAAAACAAAACTGAAAGGATTCAGTCTGTTAAACTGATCAGTAAATCATTCATTCTGCAAACCAAATGCTTATTGTCATCACCAATATAATATTTTTAACAAATGCAGTGCTGTTATTTACTATCAGTCACTATGTAAGATTAAATGTGGATCAAAACTTATTGTTATTCAACCTCACAGTGATAATTACTCACAGTTTCCTCCCTTGAGATCATCACAGCGCAAATATACAAACAGTACACAAAAATCCAACCAAGACAACCATTTCTCACTGTTGCTAACCAGCATCCACAAAAGGAAAAAAAGTGTTCTACTGTGCAACCCAAAGCATCTCCTCTGTTTGTGTAACCAAGCCAACCCCTGATTGGACATCCTCTCATTGCGGTATTGAGAAGTGATCGCTGGTGGGGTCCTTTCAACACATCCCAGATTGGAAACATTCAGAGGATATTTACAAAGAACATTTGTATTTAGCAAAACTAGAATGAAGTGATGGGGAGCTGAAGGAAGCGGTGGAAGTAAATCAGTGCCTGGGTAGAAAATATTGACTAACTCCTGCAGTGTAGTAACACAGCACTAAGATGATCCATCAGCACAAACAAATAGAATGACTTAACTAGTTTAGGGGGAAAGTGCAGTCAGGAAGAATCATGACATGGCAAATCTGGGACAATGTCTGGAATGTGTTTAGTACGCAAAATCAAATAAGCTGATTCCTCTGTAATAATATTAAGGGCAGGGAAATTGTCTGATCTACTCCTGTACAATCTTCTGGAAACTGCTTTCCAATTCACTGACTCCATACAAACATGTTTGTGAATCTGTCTACAATAAATTATACGACATGTTTATGTAAATACTCGGTATTGTAAATGTATTTGTATAGCGCCTTTCTAGTCTTTTTGATCACTCAAAGCGCTTTTACACTACATCTGCATTCACCATTCACACGCATTCATACACTGGCGGAATAGCCGCCAGGAGCAATCCGGGGTTCCGTATCTTGCCCAAGGACACTTCGACATAGATTCTGGAGGAGCCAGGGATCGAACCACCAACCTTCTGATTAACGGGCAATCCGCTGAACCTCCTGAGCCACATTTTATGATTTAAAATGAAATATAATATATAATTTATACTATATTTTCAGATGAATTACTGTGCTGTAAAATGACCAAGAGCAAAAAAAGATTTGTCCACCTTATGTCCTGCTGTAAGGCAAACATTTTTTATTAATAATAACTCTAAATACTTCCTAGCACAGCCATGTGTCTTTGTCCAAGTGGCATGAGCTTCAATAAATGACTTCACATGCTGTGCTTGAAAGCTGCCAAAGGTTATTATTTCAGGGCCTTAAGTGAATGTGTCAGTTTGAAATAAATAATTCTGACAGTGTTGAACTTCAGCTATCAATTGTCTGACGGCACCTGTGACTACACCAGCCAGAACCTGTGCATCCTCCCAAAAATGAGGTGGTCTAGTCTCACTTTGACAAAAATGAATGCTGCATGCAAGTACTACTCATAAAGTCAGTTAAAACCTGGTAATTTTAACAGGCTAATGATTTTTTTCAGTGGTCTAGTTAGAGTGAAATTGGGCTGAGATCTGTGACATTTTGGCCCATAAATTCAGCCGCAGCCATGATGATATTGAAAAAAATTGTCAATACAATATGAAAAATAATTACTGTCCTGTAAAAAAAAACTATCTTAAAAAAGTCAACCAATGGGTTTTAAAATGGTTTATTTAGCTAAAGAAGCAGGGTAATTTTCTTAACCCACTAAGGAATGCTATAATTTATTTGAAAACAATTTGAAGTCAATGCATTTGAAAAAAAATTTTTTCCACCGGACAGCAATGGAATAAAGAAAAAAATCAAAAACAGTTTGCAGTGATTTACCTGAGGGGTTACCTGCACCATTTCACTATCCACTAATATTATGACAAGTGTATTCTTACCACCTTTTGCACATCATTATCCATCCTCAGTAAGTATGAATATATAAACCAATTCGGCACTTCTTAACAGTATAAATCAGCTATTGTTTTTTTCTTATTTAAATGCAAAATATAGGTCAGAATAAAATAATAATAATAATAAAAAAACTCAGTTCCAGACATTGAACTACATATGATCTGAGAAACAATGAAACCCCTCCCTTTCCTGGTCAGAAAGGACGTTGTGTCAGCAAGATGGACTCAGACTTCAAAGTTTTTCCAAGTGTTAGAGGAAGAAAAGGAAATGAAGAGATTTTTCAGGGCTGCCCTCCTCTCATATCACATTACATGAGCGAGAACGAGGAGACTGTAATGTAGTTTCTACTTCATTCAATGATAACTGTTTCATCTTGAGACAGTTACACTCAGGCCTTCTGATGCTGTTTTACAGAGGAACTTAAAACTGAGTAAGGAGGTAGTCTGCAAAAAAGGGTACTCCCATATTGCAAATAAAAACGTTCAATCTGTATTTCTGTAATTCTTTGAACTCACGGATACCCTGTTACCGGTCACATTCTTCTGATTTCTATTTCCATGTTTGAGCTTTGGTTGGGAATCTGCAGGTCTAATTGCAGCATTAAACTCAGCCTACTCCACCTTTCTTTTATATAGCAGCAAAAGTGAACTGAAGCCATACTCTCTAACTTAATATTAACATGCATGTTTCACCCAACACTGGCACCCACCAGGAGCTCCAGTCCAATGCTTTCACACAACAACAAATCATGACCATGGCTCGCTGGTCTTTGATGTCTCATTAAGGCGACTGCAAGGGAAAACAAGTTCAATAGTGAGGGAGAGAAAGGAGAGAAAAATAACATTTAGCCTAAACACCGGGGGAAAAAAGTTCAACACTGTACAGACCCTGAGAGCCCTCCGGTGCATGACTTTCCACAGGACCACCTAAAAAGCAGCTCTACAAACCCAGAAAGCTCTGAGAAAAGTCAGGGGTTTTCTTTAATGGACAACGCCCTTGCCATGTGCTCATCAGGTTCAGCTTCTCTCTGCACAGGGAACGTTCACACTGTTTTGATGTGGCCGGACCCGGATTATACGAAGGTATGCACACATGATTTAATTATAGACAGTCACAGTGAATTGGCTCTGCCTGTGTCAATCACCTTATTTACATGAATCACAAAATGTGAATACAAAGCTTAAGTAATATGTCAGGTTATACGTGTGACTTTAACAAGATAGCGCTAACATTATCTCATCCCCGCACTTCTTTTCTTTGTAGAACAGGCCTGTGTTTACACTGTGCAGATGGCTAATCTAACACGGCTCCGCACTCTCACCAAGCCAGGTCCAAGACTAACATTATGAAATGAGCAGCACAAATTACTATAAAAATAGAGGGCTGCTTTAAAATAAACCCAGCTGATTTTACATTTACTGAAATATTAGTTCATCTTAGCCCCCGTCCACATTTTTTTAACCACAATCTCTGCCTCTGTCTTTTCTTCGCCTTTTCAGTGAAAAATCAAATGTAAACAACTCCACAGAGTCTGTATTTTTTCTGGTGAATGACTGAGGTAATGTTTCCTTTTCTTAAAAGATCAAACAGCACCGTAAGTGCACGGGCTGTTGGATGGTGTGCACAAACTACAAAAAAACTGACATATACCAATAATGATGTGTAATGTTTTAATTGTTATATAGTAGATGCTAGTAATTTAGCTTGCAGTGAGTGCAATAGTGGAATACAGCTGTCCTTGCTATTGGAGACATGTAGGGGCAATTGTTTTTGAGTTGTGGCAAAACACAATCACAAATGTTTACATAGCTTGTCTTTCTGCTTGGCAAAAGCACTTGATTTGCATGCATATCCTCTTTATGCTTTATGTGGTCTCCTTTTGATTGTGTTCCCTTTTGATTTTTGGAACTTTATTATGACTGATAGGTTGAGGGGTTTTACTCACTATTACATAATAAGGATAATAATGAGAGGCTGCAGCTAATTCAAGTTGTGATTATTTTTTCATACCTTCATTAAGCTTTGTGCCACACATTTGAAACCAATTTTCTTTGTGCTGTGTTTGAATCGCCACACCTGAGGCTGGAGGGATTCTGTCGCTTTATGCATACCATATACACAGAATTACTGTAAGTGGCAAATAAAGTTTCTGTTTTAGTACTGCTGCACTTTCTCTTTTTCTTTCTTGTCCTCTTGGCCACTTTCACTATCTCTCTCTTGTTCTCTTTCTTTCTGTACTTTTCAAACACATAAAGTTAAGTAGCTAAATGTGGTTTTTAAAGTCAGTAACATTCAATTCAGCATCCACATGTGTTCAACCATGTTCAACCATGTTGGGAGGATCAAGTTAGACATACGCCGATACACTCAGATTGTAAGGAGAGTTTGAAATTGACTTAGGTCTGGACTTGGTAGGTATTTTTAGAAAATGTACCTACCAGAGTCAGAACATTTGACTGACAGCTGATAAATAAGCTGTCAGCCAAATGTTTAGTGTAAAAAAGGGAAACCACTTACATTTACATTAACATTTAAACACTTCCCTCAGCCAATCACATGACGTCAGGAATTACCCCAGGCTAAAAGATACAGAACAAGGGCGACACAATTCTGTAGCATGTCTGGATGCATTACATTTCAGCTGAAAAAGGGCGATATTTATTTGAAAGTGGCTACTTATTAAGTTGCTAAAAATATATAGTGGCACAGTGAGTGGAAAGTTATTTTGGGATACAGAAAAGCTGAAAAATACAATGAATTGAATTCATACTTTCCATTTTTGCCCTGCTGCCATGAACAAGAAAACCAGGAACCCAGACTATGACTAAAGTGGAAGGGTATCATATAACCGAACCGTCTGCTTTACAAATGAAGCTTTGTGTGTTTGCATGTTGCTCAGATACAGAACAGCAGGGCAAGTAAGTCCTGTGCAAGGCAGTTGGAATATGGTCACATTTTTGCGCGAAGAAAAAGAAACATTTTGCAAAGTGCAGGCCCCGTTTGCTTGATGGAAAATGTGTAGCAAATGCCATAATCATGTTCCAAAAATAAATGTTATGTCAATCTCTGAAATTATTGCTGTTGGACATCTTCTGGTTTTTTGATAAATGAAAGTGGTGGCGCCGAAGGAAATGGTGGAGGGAAGTGGATTATACTTCACTATATGTCACTATTTTTTGTGTAGTAAGCTCACTGTAACACTAACACAAATACATTTTTGGTGTTGGTGAGGTCATTATGTAGGAATTGTGTGGTTGGTGTTTGTCCGATTGAGACAAGCTGAAAATCATATCAGATGTTTCTTCTGGAATACCTGTGTGAAATGTTCCTGGTAACGTGTGCAGGAGAGCTGAATGGTGCAAAAATATTGTGATTGAACAGGTCTTTTTGCATATTTGTCAAATCAGTTTTTATCTGCCTCCATTTAGGAGACAAAATTGAATAGTATTGTCTTCAATTTTCTTCTCAATTTAGGACAGCACAATTTATTTATTTTTATTATTTATTTTTTTTATTAAACTATATATTTTTTAATTTTGCTTACATGGAAGTGATACCATTCAGGTGGTCAGTGAGCTAAGGGAAAAAATAAGGAAAAATAACCTAAAAATAAAATATTATATATTATATAATATATAATATATTTAAAAAGAACAATTCAATTCATACAGTTCATCAAATAAATTAAATAAAATGAATAAAAGCGTAAACACATCTCTCTCTCCTCTGTCTTCCTTTTCTTTCATTCTCTATCTAACTAACTATCTGACTGTCTTTTTGTCTGTCTTACTCATCTATTCTGTACTGTCTCTGTCTCTAAAGTAATTGCCAGCTGTCTGGATCCAGACTCTGCTATGGTAACAGCCAGAATAAAGCCCAGTGTTAAAATCATTATGGAGCCATGCTGATGAGGCTTTCAGTGTTACTTTCACTTGGGAGGCATTCCAGGTGTACTGCCACTCCCTTGGAAATGTTTAATTATAACTTAATCTGTAATTGCATTTTCTTCTATGTCGTATTTCCCAGAAGCTTGTTGATTCGTCATTGTTGACTGAGCATCATACGTATGTGGTGAGTGGGGTTGTTCTTCTCACATGCCAGAATGACTTATATTATAGCTGACTGTGCTCTTACACTAGACTGGAACTTAAACTTTTAATGATGTTTTGGTTCTCCATCTTGAGTGATTAGCAAGGTTCCATTCCAATACTGTGCAAATCTTAACTGAATATTCTGAATATTATAAAATAGAAAATGTGAATTAATGTGTGTTTCTATCTGCTACTGTCTGCAAATATTTGGAGTTGGCTATTAAGATGCAATGAAATCTCATCACATGCTGTGATCATTTTCAGTACCTTTGAATTGATTTTATTTTTTTCACTAAAATAGATATTTTTCAACATGTAAATCTGCCTAAAAATCATCAGCTTTGGTTGCAATGTTTTTATTTTTCATGATGGTCTAATAGGTGGATTTTTAATCTGCTAAGAATGAAATTACAAAATACAAAAAATACATTTATATAGAAAAAGTCAATTAATAAATAAAATGTGTAAAAAGGGATGTATTCACTGCATTTACAAAAGTGTGGTTATCAGAAGTAAACTATACTGACAGAATAAACAAGCATCATCAAACCCATATGTTGATCCAGTTGTGTTACACATCAAGAATCAGATGAAGTAACCTTTTCTGACATAGCCGTTTTCATAAGTTGACTGCTTATTAGTGACAAAACTAAATAAATTAGAGAAAACTGATTAAAGTAAATAACAACAGCAAGCAAGGAAACAGGTTAAAGCACCACCAAAAGGAAGCTAAAAGATGGCTTCACCTGATAGCATGCTTAGTCTTTAAGTTGAGCAGCTTCTGGTGGCGCCAGTCTACACTTATTCAGTTCAGTTGCTCCTTGTGACCCTTCCACCCCCCACGGCAAAACATAACCCTGCCCCACATAGGGAGGGGGGACATTACATCAGCCTTGCTTTAGGCCACGGTAAGTGTAGCTGTGTACGCTGAGTCAGGCTGACATCATGCCAGATTTTCATCCGCCTGGTAGCAATGGCGCTACTCTCTCCTACCTGATTCTTCTTGAACTTGGAGGCTTCCATCTGTCAGTAATCATCTGCTCTTCAAACCCTGCACTGGGCCATTGTTTGCCAATTGGCCCCACCTGCCAGTAATCTTCCCCATAAGGCAGCGGCGCTGATTCCGAATCAGGTCCACCATTTGTTTCCCCTCCGATGCTAATCACCTGTTTGTTGTGAAAGTCCCAGTTCCCAGTACAGTACATGTCAGGAGACACTGTGCCGCTGTGTTTGGAGGTGAGATTAAACAGTGTAACAATCTGGGGAACGATGGAGCTAAACTGACTCCAACTTGACCAACTGATCACAAAGATAGCTTCTAAATGGCAGAAATTGCACCCATTTTTATTTTTTATTTTACATAATTCCATTATGTTTCTCCTGGGTTTGAAATACACCAAAGAAGAACAGGGTTGACATGAGTTAAGTCCAAGGACAGATATCAAGGTACCATTTGTACTGTTTGGCTGACAGGTGATTTCAATTAAATGCAGCATCAAAAGAAAAGATATCACAGAATCTGACAGAAACACTTAATGTAAATATTTATGCTTGTATCACTGTCCTAAATCACCATTGCAGGGAGTACTAAGCCAAACTGTCTCTGGGTCACCAGGATGACAATGATGGTAAAGAGTGAAAGAGAAAATACGGCTTAGATCCCCACATTTCATACTGCAACATTGTTATTGTGAAAAAACACATAAATAAAGAGCCTGCTGAAATGGGACCACCTGAGCACATGAATTCACTGTTAGCTGCTGGTTGCAATTCACAGCCCTCACCACTAGATGCCACTAAAACATAAACCTGAACAGAAAAAATGGATATCTGATTCTGTATCTTCATCATCAAATTGTCTCCCTACTCTTAAATGTATTTAATGTAGTTGCATTAACTTCAAGAACGAAAACCCAAAAAGAAGGAAATAAGAAGAAGAAAAATAACATATAAAGCTGTTTAATTTATAACCAAACACAACTCCAACTATTAATCTATTCAGTCAAATTACTAAAGTGTGTTTAATAAAAATTTTAAAAAATGCTGCATGCAAAGAAACACTTTTCCTTTTCCCCGTACGCCCACAGGTATTGGGCTTGAATATCCCACTTGGCTGAAGAAGAACCAACAGAACCATACTAGGTGGCCACAGGTTACGTCATTAAATGAGCACCGAGCACTGACTGAGGTACAGCTTGTGGCTGTGTATTTCATGAAATAAATGGTGTTACGTGTACAGTTGTGGGTTTAAGCTATGTTGTTTACAAAGTGGGAGGGCGGCATCTCTCATCTTTTACCTTTGAATGTATTAAACTGTACATTGCTTTACTTGATGGGTGAGTATATAATATAAATTATTATATTAAATATATTTTCTGTCTCTTTAAAGGTATTTAGACTCATTTTACAACTGCAAGCAATGCCACTGAAAAAAGATATAATTATTAACACACAGTGCTTTTTCCTCACTGGCATCACTCATTTCACGTATGCTCTACCATGACATTGTTCTGCTCACAAACTTTGAAGTAGAGCCCATATCTGAAGGTTCTGACTTTCCCACATTTTATAATAAAAACCTACTAATTTCTGTGCTTTTGTGAACATGGCCAGCATGATGCCAAACAAGTAAAGCCCCAAATAATGAGGAAAGTGCATTCGTAAAACTTGCTAAGCATCTGGGAGTGGTTGTGTAGGACGAGGCATCATCAAGGGGTCTTTGGCATGGCACCGTCTATGTTGGAAACACATTCTTTCCAAAAATGCAGAACAAAAACAAAACAAAACAAGTGCTCCGGCAGTTCTACAGGCTCACTGGGAAACACCAGCATAAACAGTCGCCTCGTGTATTAGCACCAAACAGCTCACTGTTAAAACCATGACCAGAAAGGTCTCAGGGTTTTACAATGGTTTTGATTTGGAAAGTGGCAAATGTCACAACGGGGAGACCCATTTCTGGAGAGGAAATTAACCTTGATCACATTCAAATGTTTTGGTGAATTAATTTTAACAACTTAATGTGTTCTTGTCTCATTAAATGCTGGAAAAACTAAGCAGGCTTAAAGTATCTGTAATGAAATGGTGTCTGACTTTTATCAGTTAAAAGAAGGGTTTGTTAAAATCCTCCCCACAAGGAATGAAATGGTTTGCTTAGTCTTCAACTAGATGATTCCAGAGATTTAGAGGGTGTTTCTAGGATCCTGCGCAGTATTTAAAATCTCCTCCGGGAATACTGGGATGAATTTGGAGCAATGCATAAAATCAGTGGTCTCGATAACACAATACATGTGCACTTAAGCTTTATTTATCCTGGCAAGTTCATACCAGTGGTCTGTGAAAAACACTGTGACTGTACTGAATCAAGAAACAAGCACATGTGAATGTGGGTACATAGTGTATTGTCAGTTAATGAGTAAATCTTCTAAAGCAGTTATCAATGCCTTGCTCAAGGGCAACTCAGTGTAGACGTAGTGGAAAACACATTCCTCTTCCCTACTCTGATTTTCCTAGTTGCTCCATGAATCTGACACATGAGCTGTCTTTTCGTTCTATCACTAAGATATAATGAATGATCACTGAAAAGCAGAAAAGTCAAGCGTTTTTATTTTTTCTGCATGTATTTTCCTGTGTGTGTGTATATAGTGCACAGTCTGTTTATGTTTATGTGAAAAATCAGATTGCTTGGCTGTAACTACCTGTTGTATAATCCATACTTAAGCGCTGGAGCTCTTTTTCTTAGAAGATAATAAGTTCCATTCAGTAAGTCAGTTAGCAGATGCCTGATTCTATCATATCTTGATAATGTGCATATGTGTTTTCTTTTTCAGGCACTGGATCCAATCATTATCAAAAGATATTGCAGAGATAAATTCCAAACTGCTATTTATATCCATTTTGGAAAACATTTTGCTTAAAATTTATGAGTGTGGTTTCTCTGAAATATAGTGGATGTGACTGCAAAATGAGGTAAAGCACTGAAATCACTGTATGTTGATCATCATTTTGCAATGACAGATTTTCCTGCAACATTTTCCTCATGGTGGATCTTTTATTTAAAGAAACTCTTATTTCCATTTGCAAAAAACAGTGCGCCAGGGATGGGAATAACCAACCACTGCTGAAAAATAGAAAACAAACAACAAAATGGCTTCAACAAATCAAATCAAATTGCACCTGTGTACATCAACAAGACGTGCTAACTCTCGGTCAACACATCCCTTTAAGTAAGATTGCCGTTGAAAGCTAAATAACAAAAGGCAAATGTGTCTCAAGGAAGTGGAGCAAGCAGATAACAGCCATGTGGCTCTGAAAGCTTTGTCCTCCAACCAGTCTGTTCACACCCAGGACCTTCTGACTTTGTGCCTCGGATAGTCGGATAATGAGTGTGAGGGTGGTTCACCTTATTCATGGCCTTTATCATGACCTGCCATGCTGCAGAGTTGAAGATACACTTATCAAAGAGCTGGAGAAACCAAACCCGTGTATTGATGTGTCTGTTAATCACTCTTGTAAAAAAAAAAAAAAAAAAGGTTGGAGGGGTCTTTACAGGTGGATTCATTATAAATATATTAATGTGTGATTTTGCTGATTAAACTATACACTTTCATATTTTGTAATCTGCCAAATCTGAACCAAGTATATGACCCTACACACGATGAAAACTATATTTGAAAATCATTTTTATTATTTTATTTTGGCTTGCAAATCAAATTGTAATATAGCTTTCCTTTTTTCTGTTGTTTGACCTCACACTATTTATAGAAGCTTCATTTGTTTTAAGAGCGTCTTTGCCACACAGCCTCCGCCAGTCTCACAACAATCAGCTTTTTCCGTGTGTTTTGCTCAAATTTCCGACACACTTTATGGTTACCCTTAATGACCTGATTATTTGTCTTCCCATATCAAAAACAGATTTCAACCCAACAAATTCTTTCCCTTGGAAGCCAACGGGTGATTCCATTAAGGCTGCTTCTAATCTCAGATGGGTTTTTAAGAAACAAAGTGCTGGTATCAATTAAAAAGCACTACAGACTTCACACCAAGGGGAATGTACTTTGATGTAGCTACTTATCATAGGGAACGTGTAATTCATACCTATTCTTTATGTTTTCAGAATATCTCACATTTACAGTAAGCTAACCAAGCCGTGACAGTGACCGTATCGTCTAAGTATTTCCACAAAATGTATAGTATTTAAAGAGACAATTCAGCCCACATAGACCCTTCACCACAAAGGCAGCAGCAGGATACAAGTATTTCCGCTGCAACCAATGAACCAATAAAGCATGCATTTCTGAAGTCCTCTATAAAAGACATCAATTAAAAGCATGAATCATTATTTCCTCAATGCCACTGTTGCCCATTAAAGACAGGGATGGAGACAAAGAGGCCTCCACAGCTGGCAGTCAGCAACCAGATAAAACCAGCATGGCAACCTGTAGAGCCTGGTGTCTGAAAGGCTAATGCACATATCACCTCTGGTGGAGTCAGGCTGAAAGATTTATCAAAGCCTGCCAAGTTCGATAGCCATTACATGTGTATTATTCACTCCTGACAAGAAAATATAGGTAATGCTATACTGACTCCACCACGAGCATTCAGACTCATGTTACAAAGCTGAATGGGTGATAATGTGAATGGCAAGGTACTGTATGTGTTCCTCACCTGCCAGTTTGATGAGCAAGAGCTACACAGCTTTATGACAGAAAATCTTTATGTGGACCTGTACATAATAATATAAAGATCAGTGAATTTGCTTAAACACTCTATATTGAACATTTTCTGGTAACTATGAGAGGAAAACACTCAGTGGCATAGGTTCTGAGCAATTAGCTTTCCATTCAAATTTCAATTCCTAGCATGCAGATCATGGGGAACTCCTTGCTGGACTGACAACACTGTCCAATGAGCAAACACAGTTAAACAGAAACCATTTGCAGGGGAAAAAACGGAATCCCCCATTAAATGAACTAAACTGCTGGCTCTATAATAAACAAATAGCAGGTAAGGGCCAAACATTGCACGAAAGTGCTTGGAAAGAATGCTAACATTTAACAACCTACAGTGTGTGTGTTTCTTTCTTCTTTTTTTTCACCCCAGCCTACCTGTATCTAAAGTAAGTGCCACGGGAACATGTAAACACAGAGCAGTGGAAGCTTCTCAAATGCCACCAGATCTGGATTCACATTCTCCCATTACTTCAAAATATTGAAGGAGTCGCAAGGGGGGTTGTTTTTAGGCACTGGGAGTGGAAAATCCAACAAGGAGGCACCCCTTGTTGAGTGCCTAATGAGCAAAGAACAGTTGCTGTATATTCTGGGGGGCTGCTGGAAATGTTGGTGGTAGAAAGGAAATGGTGTAGTTAGGCGAGGGAATACCCCTGTGCTTTCAGCATAAGAATACTTCCTCAGATGCTATTTCAGTGATGGCATAACAAAAGGATATCCAACTGTTTGTGATCAGCAGTGAACATTGTGTCAAAATTGCATTAAGAAAAAAAAAGTCAGTAGACTGAAGACCTTCGAAGACATAAACAAGTAATAGTTACGGTTTGAGTACGAGTGGATGACTGCAATGCAAACCCTAAATAAAAGACCTATTCATGACCACAGAAAGCAAATATAACCTACATACTGCCAAGCTTAGGGTTGAATCCTACATCTTGCCACAGCAGGAACATGATATCATAGACATGTCATCACCTGTTAGTATCCATATCTAAAGTACACATTTGGTATAATTTAGTTTCCTTTGTCATTGCTTCTGCATCAGGTTTAAGAGTTGGGTAATATTTTCTCATAATAAAGAGCTGGATGTCAGAGAAGACAGGTAATGCAAGAAAAGCCTGGGTGTGATTATGAATGAGACTTAAAATAGACCTGTTATCTGAGAATGAATCAAATACATATGGAGAAATATGTTAATTCCATATGTGAAGGAAATAGAATTCACATATATGCCACATTAGTTTAATATATTTCACTTGAGAAAATCTACCTCAGGGTCCACTGAAATATGCAATCACACTGGTCGTAAAATAGCGACATCCTATGCTGTTGAACTAGCACTTTGTAAAAACCAACTTGCAAAATTCAATTTCTTTGAAATTGTGAATATTTTGCAGCCTATTTTTATTTATGTTAATGTGAGATTGTTTTTGCAAAATATCAATAAAAAGCATGCATTACCAGAAAAAATGCTGAACGTAAACAATGCAACCATGCCCTGCAGCTCTGAAGTAAAGTACAGAATGTAGGCATACAGGTGGTACCAGTATCAGTGGTCTCAGTGCCAAGTTGCAAAGTGAGAGGGGTTGTTTAAAACAAAGTTGATATGTTTTATTATCCATATAGACAGTGTGACAGTGTGAGTGGCTTGTGGGAGTACTTCCATGGCTTGGATGGGCATGAAATTGTTCAGGTTTAATCATCAGTACAAAAGGTGATTCACTATAGAAAAACTCCCAAGGACCACTTTAGTAATAAAGTTTAGTAAACATCCAATCACCAAATTTAAAATTTTGCTGTATGTACTGCGTACAGTGAGCAAAAGCTAAAGCTTACACTTAGTAGAAACCTGATAATAGATTAATCAGTTAAACCAATTTACTTTGTGATTCTTGGTCAATTACTGTTTGTGGTGCTGTTTCGATCCCAGCTCTAACTGGCTTTGTCTTCGTAGCGATAGCAACTGAGTATCATGGGTATGATAGAGCCATCCACCACCAAACTGCCAGGAAATATATTAGGCTACTTCTCATAAATAAATTTGAAAAAAAATAAATGAAAGGCCAATACATAAATATAGTATTGCAGCATTATCAACAAGTCTGTGTCTGTGTTGTGGAACACTAAGTACTTATTTGAATATATTTAATAAATATTAGTGTCTAAGTACATACATGGGTTTCTACAAATACACACATATATTTTCAAATATATATTTATAATGTGTGTTTCTATTACACAAAGAATTTAAAATTCAGTATGTTTACAGAAATAAAAAGCTCTCAATTCAATCAAATTAATTTAATCTATATGTTTGATTAAGCAAACTAACACACACAGACACACGCACACACACACACACAAAGAGAGATCCATCAGACCAGTTTATAGCATGTTTGCGTTCAAGTGGATAGCAGCCACAGGGAGCACTACCTGTGAATTAAGTGAAGGCAGATTGGAAGCCTGACGAGAAATTTCCTACTTCGAAGGTTGTATGGAACAAATTACTGCGCCCTGTAATGCCTGCAGATCCTGAAGATATTCTAAGACTCTTTAGCCTGATGAGGTTCTTGGATCACACACATGACGCAGACAAGCATGACGGACTGACCGGTGTGCATAATTCCTTTGTACTTCTGGCAAATGCAAAAATGGAACACACACCACCCAGGCATACAAACACACATAAATATCACACAAACATAGGCAGTCAGTTTCGAATGAGTCATCATTGCACGAGTCCATAGGGAAAGCTCAGTGAATCAGCACTAATTTTCCTATCAGCACTAATAATGTGATCACCACTAACCGTCTGGTCTTAGTGAAGTTCCCTAGTGGTAAGTGGCTCAACATGCCTCCAATGTTTTGGTGTCTGAGGTCATATCCTTAAAGGAATTAAAGGCAGGCCAGTACCCCCAACTCTACATTTAAATGCATTGATCTCACTTAGCCAAGAGCAAGCTTGCAAGCTTGTGACAGAAAATGGCACAGAGTTTCACAGTTTTTTATTGAAAAAAAAGTGATCAGAAAAAGTGTTTGGGGCCGCAGGTGTAACAGCTGCTGATAAAAGAGAGATGAAAGCACTCATGACAGTTGGTAGTAGTATCTGGAGTAAGAAGATATCAGACTTTTGAATAATATTACAGATAGTTGAAAAGATTCACCAGTGATATCACTAATGTCATGGACACAGCAGCTACATTAAAACAACCTGTATGTTACATTTAAAAATCAAAGCTTCATTTCCCATGCACATTGTGTAGTTGTTGTATATTTTTAATAATAATTCATCATTTTTTTGGTAAGGATAAGAAAGAACTAAATGGGCAGAGGAGAGCATGTGAGCCACACCTGTGTGAAAAACAAGCAAATCACGCTCCCCCCTCCTTCATCAACAGCTGAAAACATGGAAAGCTTTCAGAGGGGATTACCTGTATCTGCAACTGATTGATCGTAAAGCATCCTGTAACTAAGTGGTTGTGATGCATGGCATTGCCCCAGGTAAATTAAGGTTACAAGAAAGCTTTTCATGTTGCCTTTTATCTGCTGGAAGGATTTTTCTTGAGCATTTACGTGGTCGGATTGTCCAACGTCATCCCCTGCTTTCCTAAATTTCCTCTCCTCTCACGGCTGCATGTGCATTAGACAGACACTAATTTGCGTGAATTACTCTGTAATTAGGCCTGTCTCTTATAGAGCTACAGTCGCCGACAGCTGTGGTTCGTTCCAAAGCTAGAGACTGGCATGTCCCTTTGAGACAATCGTTTTTCAAATCAGGTAATTAGAGCAATTAGCCATATTGTACCTAATTACCTTCTGTCGTTTAGCCTAATGATATTACTTACAAACACTCTTTAAAGGAAGATAGAGCTACTTACGGAGTCTCCAACTTTGGTTTTTAGGCCAACAAATGAGAGCATGCCAGCTGTTCAGCAGACTTTGGTGCTCATAGTTTTAAAATACCTCTGCCAGGCTTCTTGACTTAAGGTGGCATCTATGGTGGATTTATTATATGCTTTTAAATGTCTGTCAATTTCAAATGACAGACATGGGAAAAGAATGATTGCTCATATAGACAAACAGGTTATTCTTGTTGGTGTCCATTGCCCAGTTCAATTGATCAATAGCCTCCATGAGTGAAGACAGAAACAAGCCAAAGCTTGAGGATTAGTATCTTGCCTATAGAAGTTGGCATAATGCAGCAAAAAACGGAAAGTGATATGTGACCTAGTGACAACAATTCTATGTAACTGTGTTGATATTCAAAGGGCACTGCTATTTCATACTGCTAAGCAGGTCACTTCATATTTGTTTTTCTGCCATCTTTCAGCAAAGACAAATAGATAATTTGTCTATTGTTCTCATTCAAAATGGAAGAAATTTGTAGTGGCATCTTACAGTGTTATAGCTTGGAAAAAACTGGGATTCAAGCTTCAGCAGAGCCAGAGTTCTGCTCAGTTGAGATACAGGCTGTAAACATTACTTAATTTACCAGTCACACTGCTGTGGAGCAGTTGACTAAGACTACGAGATTAATGCCAGGCTACATTTTCAGCCTCTAAGTAAATTGTAAACACCAAACACTGTGGGAAGTGTTTGATGAATAGTATAGCTTAAAGAAAGGTCACCGAAGTGAATTCCTGGATGGAGTGGGGATGTGACGGATAACTCACGCCTCAAGAACAAACCAGCAAGGCGATCGTACTGTATCTTGAGCCGCTCATGGACCAAAAGAAGACACTGAACTTAGGGCAAGTTCCAAATTGTCTACATGATGCTGAACATTAATGTGTATGCCCAGCAAATCCATCGACTCAATAAATAAAAGATAATCCAATCAATTAAAGCATAACCTAGTGCTGCACACGTGCTGCGAGCTGAAACAAGCTTGACTTCCAGTTGAAACTCCGCTGCCTCTAATGTTTAACTTATTTGTCAATGCACATATTTAATGCTACCTGCAGTAACACTTGCAGCACTAAGGGTATTCACATGTCACTATAAGCAAAAGTCACAAACGCTCAAATATTCTGCATTCCCATGAAAAAAACTTAATACAAACACAGTCATAAGTTTTTGAAGACAGCCAAAGGCTCGTATGCATTTAAGTTTCCATGTGTCATGTCAAAAATTATTTTGACCATTGACTGTCCATGACATCACAGAGATCATTGGCCACTGCCTTTTATTTTTGAGTATATTTATCTGTTTTCCTCCTGGTATTGGATCTGTTGTAGGTTATTTAACCATACAGTAGTATATACTGTAGATCCACAGTGAAGGTTGTCAGTATATTATATTATATTATATTACATTACATTACATTATATTATATTATATTATATTATATTATATTATATTATATTATATTATATTATATTATATTATATTATATTATATTATATTAATTATAACTAATGGAAATATCGGAAAAAAAATTAGAGAAGCAAAATATGTAACATGGATGAGCCTAGTTTTCTCACTATAGACACAGTGGGGTCATTCTCTAGTTTTAGGTGACAGTTCCTATTCCTTTTGATTGGTCACAGTTAATTTTCTCCAGAATTTCAAACGGGGCACATCTACACAGCCTCTTTGCCTTGCTTTCCTTATAGTTTTGATGAATATCAAAATGTGAAGACACTGAACCTGAAGATTGTTTGCTGCTTTAAAGTTAAACAGTTGTCACCCAGAATAGTCTAGGAGGAGCATATTCAAGTGATTTCACTCATGGCGGTCCCTTTCCCCACTGAGCAGCCCTATGCAGTGTACATGTTGTTCAGTGATAGCTCCTTGCAGTCTTCTCCTCCATTGAACACTAATTGCCTGAGAAGTGCAGATTCAGTAGCAAAACAAAAACAAAGTCAGTCTTTTGAACGAGCCTGAAGAAGTCTCTCACACTTGCAAAGACATCAAAGTGCACTGCAAGTGAAAACAATACTAGGCTTGCTGCCAACTCAGGACGGGTCTTTCAACTAATCATTATGAGAGTGTAGTTTTTCTCGTAATCATCCTTCAATCTAAAGGGGCTCGCTAGTACAGAGCCAGGAGGTCTTGTTACCATAATCTAGTGAGAAAAGACCCCTGCCAGACTTTCCCTTCCCTTTTTATCAGGCCTGTAATTTCCTCTGAACTCTTGGTACTTGAGAGCACTGGTCACTACACTCTAAAAAAATAAGAGAAAATCAAGGAAACTGTAACAAGTGTTCTTCAGATTGCAATTACAGGGGTGCTCCAGAGCCATGTTTGGAGAGTCTCGTCAGAAGCAAATGAACTGTCTTCAAAGAGCACTATACTGAAGATATGGGATATAGAATTTTGAGGTACTTATTGACTTTGAAGAAACAGATGAATCATTAATTTTTTAGAGTGTAGGCTCCCCACTGACAACACTGAGAAAAGAGGGTAAAAAGGGTATGGAAGTAATTATTGAGTCTTTTTTCATTTCAAAGTACTCTATCACACTATCGCAATACTTTGAAAGGCTTTATCATTTAGAGGTCACCAGGTTGAAGGTTGTTATTGCACTTTTAATGTCAGTCAACTTCTTATTTGGCTTATTCAACAGTAGATGACTGAGAATATTTGTTTGTTTTTTTAAACACTGTCCTACTTCAACTAAACACAAATACACATTCATACATATGAATTTTGTCACAGGCTGATTATCAATATCAAGATTCAGTTTTTTGTGTGTTTCTAGGAAGTATTAGCTCCTCAAGAACAGCTCAACATAAACTGTGTGTTTTTTACATTTTATTCTAAATTAAGATATGCAGTTGTTTTTTTTCCAGGATTCTTCAATCAGCTTCGACCTTTAGGCCATAGTTGTGTTTGTGGTTCCAGTTAGTTCTGACATGATTTCTAGTTCTTGTAATGAATGCTGGCGTTTTCCTTTTCGTCTTGCCAACCAAGATGTCTTTTTTGATATTGTCAAATTCAGTGCTCTTTCATTCTGGAATCATACTGTTAGATATGACGTCAAACGTATCACAGAGGACACAAGAACGGAAACAAGAATACATGCTGAAAGTTAAGCGTGTTTAAGAAAAATCATGCTGATAAATTTTGCAAGCCCTATGGACTCCATCAGATCCAAAGATATTACAATAAATAAATATTACAGTGCAACAGGCCTATTCATGCCCTGGCAAAAGACACATGCTATAGAATACCACATCTGTTATTCATGGAAGTATGGAAGTAACCAGGATTGATCCATAGGCAAGTGTACAGAAGGCATCCTAATCAGATGCCTGAACTACCATAACATGCTTCTTAAATGTGAAGGAGCAGAGGTTCTGTCTGGATATCTCAGCCCCCACCCTGTCCATGTGGACAAGCCCAGACACCCTGTGAAAGAAGCTTATTCTAAATGCTGGTATCTATTGTATGTCACTCTTACCTGAAAGAGCTTTTGGTTAGGAGTACTTTGCCTTCAGGCTCAGCTCCCTCTTCACTATGACAGTCCACTATAAATGCCAAATCACTGTGGACTTGGGACTGTGACAGGCTTAATACGTAAAAAGTGTTGTCCACCACATCTGGTGTACCATGGCCTCAGGCTCTGAGGTACTGACACTCATCCCAACTGATGTACAGATGACTGCTAACCTTATTGTATGCTCTAGGTCACACATCAATAAAGCCTTCAGCATTTGAGGATGAATCTCATCTAGACTTTAATCTACCTCTGCAGAGGTCATTTATTCACTCAGTGATCTTTGTCTATGAGACCGAAGGTCTTCAAGTCCAGTTCTGAGATCCTCAAAATGTTTCCTACACTGCCTGAATATTTCCATAGTTAACGTCAAAAGTAATCCTACCTTCCTGAAAACACTGCAACCCTGAGGCAATGCAACCTTTTCCTAAGTAGCCTAACAGTTTGTCAGAAACTCTTTGAGGCTAACTGCATTATTAGCCTCCACAAACTCCTCCCACACTCAAATTTATGCTTCCATAACTACATTCGGGCCTGCTGATAACTCTGCTAATTCAGGAGTTCCGTGGGCTAGTCCAAAACCAAAAGGGATCCCTCCTGGGTTTACCAGCTCTGCTAAACTACACTTATAAACCATCTTGCACATGATGGTTCTGATTTCCTTCCAGTCACCCACCACAAGTTTTCTCTTTTGTTAACTATGTGAGCATTGAAGTTCCCCCGAACTCTGCAAGTCTCAGGTGGCGTCCTCTCTGGGACATTGGGCCATGAATAGAGGCATCATACAAACTAATATTTCTCAATTTCCATGGAAAATGGGATCTGGAATGTTGACAATGCATGGAAATGATGCAGTACAAATGATCCTGCAATAAACGTGACATTACACATCATTCCATCTGATGTCACCTTTTCACATCTGACTTGTTTAGCTGGATGGGAAAGGTTTAGTTTGGGTACATCAGTTGCCTAGTGAAACAACAGGCTTACTTATATGTCATAATCATTTGTTTAGACATTGTGTATATCAGCTGTCACAGATGTTTACAACATCTGTAAACATGTTACTAGTAAGCCGATTAAATTTTGTATTATGACATCATGAAATTACTTTCCAGACCAAACTACTCAATACATAATAGTTACCAGTTTAGACAGTGTGTTTTCAATTGTGTTTGCACAAACATACGTCTACATACAATAATGTGCATACTACACCCGATTAGCAGCCTGCCGTAGTTGAGAGATAACTTGTTCATTGGCATTTACATAAATAATACATAATACTATTGGTAGAAAGTAAATGTGGAGAGGTGTGTTTTTACTAGTCAATAGTGCTGTAAGACAAGAGCAGCCAGCTATCGTTAACACAAATCTACCTGTCGGTCTGTTTGCTTCGTAACATTCAATTTAGATTTATTCTCATTTTACCAATACTCAGGTACACAGCTTCTCTATCGTCTCAGTGGCTGTAACTCACATGACCCACATGATATACCATAATGCAACATAACTGTGTAGGACAACACCAAAGTGGAAGAACCAAAGGTAACATAGCTGTCCTTATTAGCTAAGCTACTTGATAATAACTTAGCAAGAGGGAAGAGAGAGTGAGCGAGAGGAGGGCTGAGCGTTGATAATATGGCGGGCCGCCACAAATAAATCAATGTGTGGGAAACACTGTCATGTATCAAGCATGGATTACTTCAACCTCAAGATAAACCTCGGATAAAAATATTACTGTTACGGTGCAGTGGGAGTAGGGGTTTGGAAAATAATTGATTCGTACATGCATCATGATACAGACTTGGACGATCTGAATCGATTTGCAAATGTCAATAAACGATTAGCCAAATGTTAAGTGATAACGTAATGTTGACGGAAGGAAAAACGCGGAACTCATAACATAACAGACGTGTTCTCCCGGCACAGGCAGCTGTTGAATGAATGACTGCTGCTATTAAAATTTTACATGATCATTACGCGCAACTAACATCAATGATTTTTACTCGCACCCTCTGTGAGCATGGTGACTCTTGGCATTTCAAGACATCTACGAGACAGGCGGCAGTGAACGTGACACTGAAGACAAGCTGAGCAGAGGAAAAGATGAGCAGTACATTTCAGTCTGGCAGTAAATGTACAGTGTAGGTCACAGTGTGTCAGTTAGGAAAAGTCTGTTGTTTTCCAGCTGCTGGAAAATGAAGGTGGTTAGCGCTAGCAAACATCTGTTCAGATTACGGTCTAGAAGCTGAGCATGAAAGCTAACAGTATGAAGTAGTCACACAGTGAGAAAAATACATCTTTATCTTATTCGTTTTACAAATCCAATGTAGCCCTCATAATCATAATAAGGTGCCCAGAGATTCCAGTGAAGATGCACACCCCTAAGTGGCAGATAACCAGAGTTTTCAGCATGTTGTGTTGTGGAGTCAGCCTTTTTTTCTTTGAGGATTGTGTCAATATGACGCTCTGACAAGTAACGTTACAGAGCCAAAAAGGGGTTTGATTTGATCCATCTATGAGCCGGGAACATAGGTAGTAACAGAGCAGCAAGAGGAATTTGTCTTTGAAAAGCCACTGTCGTATACCGATGTTTCTGATTTTATTGCGGCATCTCTGTATGAAAGCAGTTGTGTTTTGGATTATGCTCGCTCACAAGTTTGAGCCAAACACGCGTACAAGCACACACCTGGTTGCCATGTAAAAACTGCACTGCTAGTGGTTGCTGAAAACTCCATATTACCCTTTTAAAAGCAGTATATATATATATATATATTTCTTTAATGCATCTTTTAAAGTCTATTGCTTCCACAGCATCCACAAAAGACATACTTGTCAATACCAAGGGGATTTTATCATGTCCAGACAATAGATTTTCCATTCACTTGTATGAATGTAGACATGTATGAATGTAGCTAATCCAAACAGTTTTCTAAGCCCCACTGTAAATGCAGTTCCTTGTGTCAGACCCTGGATCAGTATAACAGTATAACATGAATTGTTAATATTACACCTTTCACCAATTGTCTACTCTCAGTTGTTTTAATGTTCTAAATCACTGCTGACACATTGGGAGTTATTACTACACTGAGCTGTGCCTGTCTCCACTGTTTAATTAGAGCATAAAGACTGTCCAGAACCTGTTGTTTTCTTAATGCACATGGCTGCCCCTGTTCCTCTAACTTAATATAAGCTTTGTGGAGCAGCATTAACGGTAGCTGTGCTGTAGTCGTATAGTTCCAACAAACTGATCTCACACTCTAATTTGACAGCTTTTTAAATAAATGCCTTGCTAATAATATAGCAGGTGCTTATATTGTAATGCAGCCAACAGGATGGCTCGTTACACCGTGAGACTGTGGCCATCAGTCTGGCTCACTTTTAGAGACATCTGAGGTCACTCTGTCATCAAATGCTGAATGCCCTGCAGTTTGAGGGCTTGGTTTACTGGTGATCATGCATACCACTGAATAAGCTGTGATAAAGTGTTCCTTAACCACATATTCACATACACACTTCCTTTTTTAATGACTTTGGGTCACTGAAAGACGTGGCCCTTTCAGTGCAAAGCTCCACTCAGGCTTGAAGTAAAAATAGCACTTCAACCTTTCTTACAGTTTTGTGGGGAAGGAAACGGGCAGCATTCACCTAATGGGAAGCACAGAGACTGTCGTCATGGGAGTATGAACAGGGAATTTGTGTCACCATTCCCTTCCTGTTGGCCGGGCCAACAGCGGACCTTAAACCCCAAGATAAGAACTTTAAGCAGCCCCAGCTCAACTTTATTGCTGTAGCCTAATGTAAAAACCAAAATCACTTCATAAGCTGGAACTTTGCTTGCTTGTGGTACCCAGGCATCTGGCCATTTCTCCTCTACCCGTCGCATCAACAACAAGTGACAGGAACGGAAGCTTTGAGGGGAATTCCTGGAAGGGTCGCCAAGGGGAGAGCCTGCGTCTGTTTTACATTATGGATGTCTGCCATGTTTAGGCAGTTGACAACAGCCAAGGGAAGATGAGACAAATAACAATTTGAGATTCCAAAACAAAGGTCTACCCAAAGCCACACCTCCGTTAGTTCCATGGTGAGCCGGAGGTTTGATTATCTCATAAGTTTACGTTTGCTGTTGAAGTATGCCACATCTTGAGCCACATTGGTGAGTCATTAGTTACTCAGTGGAAGGCAGGAATGGTAACCATAAACAGAGGCGCGCTGTTTGGGGTGGGTTGGTGCATTGTGTTCCTTCATCAATGCTCATAAATAATTGTACACAATCTTTATTTGAATGATCAGTTTAGACATATTTGTCATACTTGAATAGTGGCAGTGATAACACTGGAAAAATATTTCGGAACATTTTGTACCCCTTAAAGCTAGCTGCCAGATATAGCTATAATTCCTCAACATGGAAAATGGCCATACACTGTGACATTGTAAAGAGCATAGGTCGACCATAATATGGAAAATCAAGTTGACATGCTAGTGACAATACCACTCTCTTTCCAAGTTTGGTTAATATTAAAAAGGTGTTAATAGCAGTCAGTATTATTAAATTGTATGTTAAGGGACAAGATAAGTCAAATAAAAATCAAATAGATGTTCAAATTTGGTTCAATGACTAAAGACACAGTGCATTTTTGTTTGTTTTTTTTGTTCTCAAAGCTTGCTGCTTTTTGTGGGATCTACAGTATAGGAATGACATACTCGGACAGAACACCACTTCTGGATCCTTCTCAGTGGAGAACATTACATCAACAGGCAGGGCAAATCTTGATTTTGAGTGACCAAGGTTAATGCCAATTAACTCCCCCTATGTAAAACTCAAATCTGGATTTGACTAGACTCTCGAGGAAAAACATCTAGAGCCAAAACACATGCCTTCCAAAGAGGAAAATCTGATCATATCTGATTGGTTGCATAATAAGCACTAAAACCCACATGGAGTTTTTATTTACATTGCTGAGGCCTAATGAAATCGCACTAGCATACATGCATACATAAATACATACATATATACATACATACATACTAGCTTACAGCGTGTGCTCTTATCCACATATAGAATTGGAAAAACTGAGGTGTCCATCAATGATTTCACCACTCATTTGAAGCAACCACTAGTCACATGAGTCACATGAGTCACAACACCCAAATTAATATTCAAGAATAGTATTGTGAGACTCCCTCTGAACACAATCAGAGGAGGGAAAAAACAGAAAACAATCTGGTCTGAGTGAAGTTTTAAGTGGCTGCTCAGTGCGGTCTGCCATATGTGTTTTAATATGGAGTTCTGAGGTCAAGAACAGCACACCTGGGACACAGCACACACACTGCTAGAGGAAGTGATCCTCCGCCAAAAAAAGCAATAGAAATTTCCAGCTAATTCACCATTCTGCTGAGACCCCCCTCCAACCCCCAGTTTAAAGTCTTTCCTTTGTAAAGGATGAAGACGTTGTCCCTAATTGGATGGTTTGATAGTGTTGAACAATTCATAGAGTAGAACCCAGTTACGTTACTGATATAGGCCTAGTGCTAAAAATGTTCAATGGCAAAAAAATCTATGCAGCATCTGCAACTTAGATCACATAATGGCCATTATGATGTGATTTGCAAAGCCTCCATTTCATTGCTTTTCCAATATTCAGTGTCAAGCCACAGAAGTACACTTGCCTCCAAGTGAATATTGGCTATTATGCTGCATTCATAGGGAGGGGAGGAAAAACATTGTCTCCTTGGCTTATCTCATTGAGTCAAAAATCACCACAGGCAGGTTAGTTAGAACTGCACCCCTCCCTCTGACTGACTATTAAAATATCTCATCTCTTAGACAGATTCTATCTTGAATAGTCCTGTTTGTTATTCCAGTGCCTGCTCCCATTTCCACACGTGGCAACTGGACAAGTAATATTGTTTATCTATTATGATGCAAACCCACAGGTTGAATTCCGACTGCGTCTCCAATAAAATTACTATTCAGATTTTTATGGATTATATCTGTGCAGGGCATTCGTTTTAATGAAAAGTGATTTGTTTTTATGGTTTAGTGGCATTCTCAAGCCTATGGAACTTTTGTTATGTCATGTCATATTGTTGCAAACCCCCCCCCCCCAAGGTTTAGCGGGTTTAACAGCGTTCAGCTTCATTGCTCTGTACAAAATACTGTAATGGAGACAGCGTTGATATGGATTTTATTTCTTCTCAAATGTTGTTTGTGTACAATTTGTTTAACTTTTCTGTGGTTTGACATGTAAACATGCGCACAAGACTGAAAATGAAACATTATACATATTGCACATGGGTGGTGGTTGGTTTGAGATAATAAAAACCTCATCTGGAATGACTGAAACAGTCATAACTACAATGCTTCAGGTGCTGTAGAAGTCAGAGCACTCTCCAAAGTTTATTTTGATAGGATTAACTTGACTCTGAATGCAGACCACGACCTGACAAGGCCACCAGGGAAAATGTTAAGCAGAGGTTGTCACTGTTACAAATACCTGTAACTGATTGCAAGCTAAACTCCATGACGTGTATAGTCTGTGTATATAGTATATATGTCGTAAAGCTTTATTTAAAAAAAAAAAGTAGGAGCAGTTTGAATTTCAGACCAGATTACTTAGATAGGTTTAATAAAATTGGGAAACCAACCTAGCTCTTTTTTAGAGACATTTGGAGACATTATTCATGTCGTAATTAAACTGCTTACATGAGACAGATCTGAAAATGATTCATTGGTGTGCCAGTAAGAAAAAGAGTTTTTCTTTAGTGACCCAATCTGACAGACATGAGCAGTTTTAGTCAAGAGAAGGTTATCTAAGGAGGCAAAACATAAGTAAAACAAGGTGGAGCAGGGTAGGAAAACATCTATTCTTTTAGGTGGGAGTTATCAGAGAGGTCCCCGGTTCTCCACCTCCTGAACATTGTTGAGGTTCCTGATGTGTAAGCATTTGGTGGAGTTTTTCCTGTCCTGTATCTTTAAAGGAGGGAAACCAAACCAAAGTGATTAGCTGTTACTGCTCAACAGGCTGTGTTCAAGGACTTCTAAATGTGAGCCCAGAAGCATCCTTAATAATTGCAATGGCCAAAAATATCAGAAGGCCTTGAATTCTGAATTAGACACAGAAGCCAATATCATCCTTGCTGGTTGCCTCTAACTAACTGGAAATCACCTTTAACTTAAACTGTATGACCTTAATCAATTTATTTTCAAACACAGCTGTTTCCTCTGAAAGAAAACAATCAAATCCTTGAACTGAATGAGCATGATAGAATATATGGATTTACTGTACAGGAAGCTGCTCATGCTGACATTTCCTCTGCCTGTACTTCAGTGAAGATTTAACAGGAATACAGTTCACGTCCTTTGTTTCTTAAATCAAATCTTTACCACTCCCAGTGAGAAAGCAGTCACAGTTATTTTGGAGTCAAATGTTTACCTTACGTAGGATTTGTGTGGAAAGACCACCATGTCATTTCCCAGAATCCTATTATGATGTGATTAACTGTAAGGCAAGCAGTAGTAATAATAATAATAATAATCTTTATTTATAGAGCATAAAAAACAGTTACAGTGCTTTCACAAGCAATTACATGCTAAAGACAAGAAAACCCTTATAAGACTAGAATACATGTTTAAAATAAATATAAAATGTATAAAAATAAATAAATAAATAAAATGAAATAATATAAAATCGAGAAAAGCTCTCCTATAAAAGTATGTTTTAAGAATGGACTTAAATGAGTTCACTGACTCAGCCGACCTGATTTCCTCAGGCAGGCTGTTCCAGAGTCTCAGGGCCCTGACAGCAAACGCTCTGTCCCCTTTAGTTTTCAGTCTAGACTCTGGAACAGACAGTAGACCTCTGCCCGAGGATCTCAAGGTATGTGCTGGTGCGTATGGGACGTATGGGAAGCTCAGAAATATAACAAGGTAAGAGGCCATGAAGAGCTTTAAAAGTGATCAATACAATTTTACAGTCAATTCTAAAACATACTGGGAGCCAGTGTAATGAAACTAAAATAGGGGTAATGTGGTCATATTTCTTAGTTCTGGTTAAAAGCCTGGCAGCTGAGTTCTGGACAGTCTGGAGTCAATCGAAGGTCGAATCGAATAGATTTTTGGGTTAAACAAGTGAAAAGGCTGTTGCAGTAAACCAGGCGTGATGACATAAAGATGTAAAATGGTTTAAGTGTCCTTAAAAGTTAACATAGATTGTATTTTGGATAAGCTGGTAAAAACATAATTGCACTAGCTTTGTGGGGTGCTGCTCAAAACTTTAATTACTATCAAACGAGACACCAAGATTCTTTGCAACAGGCTTAATATGATTCACTAGGGAACCAGCAGATGGAAGTATTTGATTTGCCATCTGCTGGGACCCAATTACTAGGATCTCAGTTTTGTTGGAGTTGAGCTGGAGGAAATTATTTGACATCCAATTTTTGACTTCACAGAGGCAGTCGGTAAGTGAACTCACCATACCAGGGTCTGTGGATCTGACCGGCAAATACATCTGTGTGTCATGAGCATAAATATGAAAAGACACACCATGTCTCTGAATAATGTGTCCAAGGGGAAGCAGGTACAAGGAAAATAAAATGGGTCCTAAGACAGACCCAGAGGCACACCAAATTTAACTGGACAGAAAGAAGAGTCATAATTGTTCGCAGACACACAAAGCTTCCTATTTGACAGATAGGATGAAAACCATTCTAAGACAGTACCAGAGATCCCCACCCAGTGCCTCAGTCTGTCTAACATGATGTTGTGATCAATCATGGTGTCAAAAGCAGCATTAGGGTCCAGGAGTACCAGGACTGAGCACATGCCATCATCAGCAGACATTAAAAGGTCACTGCTGACTTTAAGGAGGGCAGTCTCCGTCCTGTGGTACTTCCTGAAAGCAGACTGAAATTATACAAATATTTTGTTATTTTCCAGTACAGCTGTTTGGACACAATTCTTTCTAAAAAAAATTCTATAAAAGGTAATTTTGAAATTGGTGAAAAATTTTGATGGAGGGATGGATCTAAACCAGGTTTTTTAAAAAGTGGGTACACACAGGCAGTTTTAAAATAATCAGGGACACAACCAGTAGATAGGGAGCTGTTAAAAAAAGAAATCAAATGGGGCCCGACAGAATCCAATCAGTAGTCACCATCATTGTCTGCATCAAAATCCATTTTATCCTTTATTATGTCCCAAAAATGACACTGCAAATATTAATTACAGCTGGATTATTTCGTTTTTTCAGAATTTAGGATTTCAGAGTGACTTGTTGCAGGCACCATAGCTTAGCTGAAGGTATTTGTGCTCCTTCCCCTTTTACACAAAGATTTTACACAAATGTCTGTATATTTCCAGTGTTGAGCTATATTTAATTATTTTTTATGTCTCAGTGTTTCATTTGGTAGTGGGAGTTTCTGCTTTTCTAATTGTAGAATGGATTTCAAATTAGGGCACCAACCAATAAAGCAACCAATTGTTTTAGAAGCCAGTACCCTTTCACATAACACTGTAGCTTGGACTTTATTCCATTCCAGGGAATTAATCACAGACAATATACAATTTAATATGACTACAATCTTATGTATTAATGTTTTTTTTATATCACACTGTTCGTGTTACCATAAGTAGCCATTCAGATATGATTTTGATCATCTCTAAATGTTTTTTCTTGGCAAAAAGAGTAGGTTAAATTCAATTTGCAGTGAATATTCCAGAAACAAATACTATATTAGTTTTTTTCCAGAGCTTTCAAATGCATCACATAGTCTTTTCAGTTTAAGTCAGCTGAAAGCCAAAAGAAGCTACCAAGTGGACCTAAATGTTTGTCTATTCCTAAGGTCAATAATTAGCTTTCACGATCAACACGATAATGTACACTTCTAATTGACACAAAATCTAACACCCTTCTTTTTATTTAAACCAAACATTCACCTATACTTATGCAAGTGTAACGTGGGGGTTCGATGTGTGGTGGTTGGAACACTCTTTATGAGAAGAAACAACAGAATGGAGACGGATAACTTTCTTATGCAGCACTTCACTCTCCACACTTTGTCAGCTTCCTAACAACAACAGCACTTCCTTATTCTACCTCTCACCTGACTGAGCTAACCAATCAGAAGCTAGCAGGAGTTAGACTGAAGTAAATGCAAGGAAAACACAGAGGTAGATAATGCTTAATATCGTAGCTGATTTACAGATTCAAATGTAAAGATTTAAACATGTGTAAATACCAACTGTGTAATACAAATAAAAATGTAGGGAACTGAGTAAACACTGTAAATATATTTTTTAACTTAACTTATCTTACATTAACTCTTACACGAGCTATAATCTAATCACAGCAATCATTTTGTAAGTTAGGTTTTTCATGTGAGAGTATGTAAGTAATATCTCAGTATATCTTCAATGTGAGTAATATAAATGGGGCAAAAGCAAATTACACTAAAACAACACTAAACACTAAATTTCTTCTGATTTTGCAGTTCCTATTAACTGATGGATGACTAATCCAGGTCAAGAAAATGATCAGTTTTACACTAATCCAGTTACCAACAGAGTGACCCGGCTATTCCCAACAGACAGCTCGTCCACGCATACTCTTTCTGTACACACTCACACTCACCATGCCACCCACCATACCATTGCCCACCATTACTACCGTCACTGTGTGTGTGTGTGTGTGTGTGTGTCTGTCTGTGTGTTTGTGTGGGGGTTGAACACAAGCATAATTGGAGTTGACCACAGTTCTCTGAAGCATATTAACACAGAGCCCACAGTGTACCAGGTTCCACAGAGGGCAACACTGCTGCGCAAAAACAGGTATATGGAAAACCAAGCTGATACAAAACAGAAACGTCTGAACTAAACAACAAGGAGGGGTGATGGGGGGGGGGGTCTCCAACCATGATCCTGAGACCACCTTGAAATGGACCCACAGAATCCAGCAGACAGAAAAGTTGATCTCTAGCCAGTATGCTACATTTATGTTTCCCTATATTGAGGGACTGTTACAGCATGCTAGTAGAAAAAACAAGAGATCCATCTTGACTCAGCAGGTTTGATGAGACAAGAGAAATGGTGACAGACTAATGTTGTAGTTTTCTTTGCCTGAAGGCTGTGCAGAATGTCGCCATGTAAATCAGCTTGGCTTGACTTTCATTTGTTTTAGCTCTTAAAAGGAAGATGGATATGCTTTAAAAGTGATAATAGTTTCCTGAAAGCAGGCACATTCATCATTTAGGCATCATCTTTCAGTGTGGCAGTTGTTAGCAATTAGGGCTACCTGGTTACAGATAAGTTTCAATGACTCCACTCTGTTTACCAAAGAACTCCAAGCTTCGAGTAATGGTTTGTCAGTTTCAACTCAGCTTTCAGTCTATCCTGGTTCCAGATATCAGAATTTATACTTTTCTACCCATGTTTCTCATATCCTTTTGGGAATAGAATCTCTTTGTGCACAGCAAGATGAAGGCAACAGGAAAATTGCTGAAAAAAATATGACAAGTGTGCAGCCATACAAGTTGCTGTAAGTGGACTTAGATTACATTCAATCTGCATATTTCTTAAGTTCACTTAACAAATTGTGAACATAAAGAAACTAGATACATAGAAACCTATAACATAGATCTTATTTGCAATTAAAAACTCACAGAAAGTGATGCTGTTGTTGTTTTTGCCAGCAGAGTTTTTTCTTTTGAATAAACAGAAGAACACGTCTAATAAAAGACCTGCAGTCCACAGACCTATAGCCACCTACAGAAGCTACATTGGCATCAACAGTAAAATCCAAGGAAAAGACATCACAGCACAAGCCACACTGTTTGATTGACAAGTTAGCTCTGGGAAGTACAGTGTAGGAACACCGCAGCAATGAACACTTCACACCAAAGATGCTGCCAGAATGACAAAATAAGGATCTTGTGGATTTACCACTTGAACTTTTAACCAGATGAGCATAAACACACACAAAAACCAAATGAAGTGCATTTCTTTCAGCATGTTATGTCATCATCGCTGCCATAACCATATGCTCATGAAACCAGAGTGCAGCTACACGTTTTGTGATTACACACATATGGTAGCGATTATGTTTATGCCAGCCTCTTGTGGCTAGACATTGCGGTAGCCACACCAGTTTCACTGAAGTCATAGTGCCAAGAATGGTTAGTGTCACAGCAGATGATTTGAACCTGACGCAGCCATGTCTTCAGAGAACGAGTGCTGGAGTCGTCTGGTAAACTGTATGGTTAGGTGCCAGATGACGGTGAAGTCAGATTAGTCTAATATCATTGTCTGAGTAACAGTTTCCAAAGATGTTAGGGGCAATTTGATGAGCTTTTTCCTGCTGTCCGCTTTCCTGCCTTAAGGTTGTGGTTCACCAAGTAGGGCGGGGCCAGAGAGTTCGATTTCTTTGCGACAGGCACTGAGTCAATTGAAGTGATCCAGGCCTGCATATTCATCCAAGAATGCGGTTGATGAATACGTGCTGATTTTCAGATGCGCACTAATGTTTCCTTTCCTAAAATAGCCTCTTTCTTGAATAAGAAATTTACAGTCTTTCTTTCCCGATCAATTTTAGCATTGGCTAGCAAAAGGATTACCAGCAAAGATTTAAATATTGAACAACTCCCCCAGTGTAGAAGATCAATACAATATAAAAGATAAGAATTTAGGGTAAGGAAATTTGTCGTTGATTATAGCTGCTGATTGCATCGTTTATGAAGTTGATACTTAAAGGAAAAGTTCAACCAAAATTGAAACTGCTGCTTTATTTGCTCACATTAATGTCAGACAAAACTCCACTGAAGTGTACAGAACCAATATACACAAAGCAAGTTAACCTCCACATAGCCATCTCAGCTATTGCTCAAACCTATCAGATTTATTGGTAAAATCCATAGATCCTTGTACCATGTTTCTAATTATTTATTACATATTCTGTTTGTATTTGTTGTTTAACATTGCTTTCAATGTGTCAATTTTCTCTCCACAGAAAATTAATTATTTCTTGGGTTAGGGTTGTCACTTTAGGAAGGTTGACGTTAATTTATTTGAATTCCACTGTTCACTAATTCTCTCACTCAGAGATTGCTGTCTATAGATTTTTAAATAAGACAATCATCCAACATTATTTGATTATTAAATGTCTGATCCTGTATGTTGTTTGGTAAAGGCAGGATGCATTTTGGCATAAAACAGCAACAATTGTTATTACCACCTCTATGCATTATAATATTTCTTGATAATAGTCCTTGTTTAAGTGGTGACAGCTTAGATATTTTTCTTGCCTCTTTGCCTAAAATTGTTCCTGTTTCTCCTCACTCAAACTAGTGTGGAAAGTTATCTGTGGAGACAGAAGAGCATATCATACAAACAGGAAAAGGTGTCACCCTTGTTAAAGACAACCAGATTTGCAGCAACTCAATTTAAAACAACAGGAGCTGAGTGCCAATGTGCTTAACTAAAGGCCACATCAATGGTGTAGGTAGTACCTGACTCTTGGCAGTTTTGTATGGCAATTTTCAACATAACACACCTCTCACATTCTCTTAAAGAAAAACAACTAATGGAAAACAGAAGAAGAGTCAAGGGTGACTAAACCAAGAAACTGACTACAAAACAAACCACTCAAAGGGAAGTTGCTTTGTTATTACTGTAAAAGGTTGCATATTTAATGTATCCAAACCTATCTTTTAGCCTTTGCCATAAACTGTCCAAACATTGTCAGCTGGTAAACCAGAAAAAATGTTTCAATGCTCTGTTGTCTTAATTGCTCTTGTTGACTCATGCTCAAACTCCTCAGCTGCAAAAAAAAATGCCACCATGTCCTCAGACTTCCCCCTCCTTCGCTTGTTTGTTTGATTTTGTTGTGGTGGAAAGTGACAGTGATTGAATTTCCACTTTTGCATTCAAAGGTCAAATGAGAAATGTGTTCCAAAATTAGATAAGCACCATCTGAACCATTTATTATTGGCTTTTCTTTTCACTTGCTCTGAACTGAAAATTAAAAAGTTGCATGATATGCTTTATAAAATAGTTTTTAAGTCTTTGGTTGACTGACAGTACTGAGACAGAGATGAACTTTAGAAACACATTTATCTTTCATAGACCTTTTCATATCTTTTTTTTCCCACATGTGACATTTTAAAGATTTTTCTGTACTTTATTTTGGGGTAACATGGCTTTTCAGGTTTCTTGGTTTGGTTTCTCATTCTTTCATCCTTTCTCTAGTGCTGCACGATTAATCTAATCGCAATCCCGATGTCGACATGTGCAATTACATAACTGCAAAACGTGTGTGATTTAATAAAAACAGAAAAAGTGTGTGTGACACTGTCCTCTCTGTGTGCGCTACAGTATCCTCATTATCTCCGCCCACATCGAGCTCTCGCATGTGCCCTCTATAAACAGATAAGGCTACTTGCAATGAGGAAAATTGTTTATGAGCAGTGTGCCAGTAACTTTAAAGACAACAACCTATCATAACCCCACTTCCCTGCCCTGCCGCTAATCGTTCAAAACATAGTCAGATGCTCCACCAGAGCAATGACATGACAGAGACAGAGAGATGTCACCAGCAGCTGAAGCGGTAAGACAGGAGAAAACTGGGAGAAGATAAGGTACATGTTCAACTTTTCACAGAGCCAATGTGCTTGTCAGTCACTTTTCGTCAGCCGACCAATCACAGCCTGGATGGGGTGGGGCATTGAAAGAAAAATTGACGTGCTACAGTAAACTTATAAATGATGAACAATATGATTATTGACAAGTTAGCAAAACAGCCCACAGAAATTAAACAGCTGTAACTGGATTTAAAGGTGCTCAGAACAGCTTGAAAACAGCTTGTTTGTAGTCCAGCCCTTCACTTCCTTGACTTGTGACGTCACAATGCAAACACGTCATAAAGCTTGCCAAGCAGCTGGCGGGGTCAGGCACGCCCTCAAACCAAGCTAGTCTGAGCGGAGGCCCTTTGGCTCGACTCGCCTTTGTTTGGGTTTCCATTGTAGAAATGTTGTACCTGTACCTGCTTCCAGGTACTTTTTTTCGTATCACCTCACCTCCATCGAGTTTCCAAGCGAGCTGAGGGATACTAAAATGTAACGTGAAAACACAACAGACTGATTGGTCAGAGAGAATATTCACCATTCACTGCATCATCATTGCTGCACCGGACAGACGCCAGCAACAGAAAGTTTATTTTACAGTTTTCATATGGAATTTTATCACTAAATCCACTTCTGAGAAGTTTTGAGGTGAGAAATCAGCTGTGTAGAATTCGAATATTGACAGTTTTACGAGAAGTGATGGTGGAACAAATATGTGATGAATAATTTTGAAAGTTGAGGAGCTCCGCAAGTGGCAGCGGGGGAAGCCTTTGCCAACCCACGGGAGGAGCGTGTGAGGCCGGCCAGCCGCCCGCTCACAGAGCCCTCTGCTCCCGCCGTGTCACACAGACCGCTGCAGCA
>JAPMOB010251118.1:0-20307 GCA_029875015.1 Lepomis gibbosus
TGTGTGTGTGTGTGTGTGTGTGTGTGTGTGTGTGTGTGTGTGTGTATGTATGTATGTATGTATGTATGTATGTATGTATGAGTATGTATATGGGTATGTAAGTGTATATGTGTGCATAATATATATTCTTTTTTTTCTTTTCTTCTCTTTTTCTTTTCTTTGTAACTGTACGTATATTCTGAACGTATATTTTGAATGGTGTAAATTCAGAGAGAAAAGTGACGCTGATTAGATAATTATGTAAAAAGGGTAGGCATAATAAGCATGGGCTTCAGTCTGCACCTTTTTCGGTCGTTATGTATGTAAATAGTGTTTTATTTTCATTATTTTCCCCTTGTGTTGGAAAACTTTGAATGAGGGCCGAAATAAATTTTGTTGTTGTTGTTGATCTGAAGCAATGGTGCCGCTGGGTTTGATGAGAGTAGCAAACAGGGTCAGCGGGTTTGCTTGGGAGTAACAAGGGACACTGGATCAGGGCCCAAATGGACACACAAACAAACTGTTCAGAGGACCTGGAATGAGACTTGTTACTGTTTCCAGATCAGAACATGGATCTGGCAGTTAGTGATGTTTATGAGATTAATGTTTATGAGATTAATATTTTAAAAATTAAAGTTTGGAAATGACTGAAACAAAACTATGCTGGATAATAGTTTTGTGGGAGTAAAAGTGAAGTTAATTTTCTGATTAAACAACGTTAGGTGATAGACTTCCAAGGTATGGATGGGCATGAAACTCTCTTGGTTAATTCAACAAAACAAAAGATGACCAACTATTTCAGACCAGACCATGTCTCGTTCTTGCAGATTATACACAAAACATAGGGGCCTAAGGACAAAGGTCTTGCTGTATAGATTGTAGATTGTAAAGCACTGACATGTACGCTGCTAACAAAGAGCAGAACCTAATGAATTTTCTTGTTAGAGAACCAATAAGGTAATCTCTTGCTTTGAGCAATCAGGGTCAAGACCAATTGCACAGAGCAAAAAAAGCACATGATGAGAAATGTTACAACATGTTGGTGAGGGATGAACAGAGGTTTGGGGGGTTGGAGGGGGTTTAACCCAGGAATGTACTGTACACAACCCTTAATCCAGATACGTAAGAAGATTGCATTCTACTATGTGCATGTGTGTGTGGTGTGTAGAGGTGGGGGCTGTCTGTCCAGGCTCGGCTGACCTGTAAGCCCCTCGGTCTCACAGTAGCTGGTGCATGAAGTGTACCAAATAAAGCCTATAACAATTTTTAGATGATAATGGCACCCTGGCCTGGTCTGTTTCTGTTGTTTAATCCATACAAAACAATATACTATCATTCAATTTATGGTTGAAACTAAAATTAAAATAAATAACAGGATAGTCAAACAATATGCATGCACTAACGAGGAAATTAAATGAAAAGATGTCAAACTAGAAATTAGGGCTGCAGCTAACGATGATTTTAGTATTCAAAGCCGCTATAGATTATTGCAACGATTCATCGATGCATCATTTAAAGAGTACTTTTTCTTGGCGCCGACGGCAACAGGATTGTATAAAGGAAAAAGCAAGGTGGGCAGATTAAAGGTTTTGATGAGCGCATGGAGCATGAGGGGAACACTAAAGCCTCATTCACACTGCATGGTACAGCTCGGCTTGGCTCAACTCTGCTTATGGTACCATCTACTTTTCTCAATTTCATTTTCCACTGCAAGATAGTACCCTCTGGTGTGTGGGTCTGATGCCTGAGGGGGTACACGTGCCCATTTACTTTTAATTGACACATGTAATATGTTTTATACATTCTGTGAATATAAATCAATCCATCTTATTTGTCACGTGGATCCTCAAATCAAGTCCGGCCCAATATGATTAATAATGTTGTATATTATTCCCGCATAACATGAAGACTTCACAGCCTCTCTTCAAGTAGGACTCTCATACTGCAACACTTGTCTTTGTAAACTGACAGGATACAGTGGCTAACCCCCCTGTCAGCTCATTCTCTTCTATTTCAGTGGATTTACCATAAAGGCTTGAATACTTGCGCACTGCAAATGTAGGTGCGGCTAGCTTAATCACCTTCTCACAAACAAGTGACAGAAACACTCAAAGCGGGTCAGACCGTTTGTTGCCTTTTCTAAGAAGTCAGCCACAGATAGAGTGGTTGCTTTCAGCTGTTAAATTTCGGCGGCCGAACATTCAGCGCATCACAACTCTCAGTGTAAGAGGAATTCTTGGCTGATCATAATAGCAACGCTGAGTGACACTGTTGTATCATCTTTAACGCGACACACTCGCTTGATCCTTTTTCTTAGGCAGCCAAACAGAGGCACGCTTTCACTTCATCATTAACTGACAATGGCTTTGCGGGCTGCCATTTTTTAAAACATGGGTTTTGTGTATAAAAAAAGCTGAGGTCGCAATTGATGGCAGGTTTGTGCAGGATGTCGCGTGTTGCACAAGTGATGATTCTGGTGATGATTCTGTCTGTCCAATCAGTTGTGGGCAGTGTTTTAACTCCACCTTTTAGTAGTGGTCCATGTACCGTATCCCCAAAAGGCATAGCTTGGTAGGCAGACTACCCACTGAGCTGAGTGTCCACCTGAGCGCAAATACAGGATGTGCGTTGATGCTTAATGTTAAAACTGGATTTGCTGTCTGCAATGACTGTTTGGGTACAGAGCTGCAAACCTGGCAGAAGGATCCAGAGTGGTCCACAGTGGTATAGTGTGCACTCTCTCTATATCCCCTTTGTTTTTCACTGTAGTGTCTCTGTTCAGTGACAGCTGCTTGTGGAAAGTTCTGATGACAAAAACACAGAGCTTCTGGAAAGTCAGTTCTGTAGTAAAAACCCAGGGGAGTTGTTCCAGGACTGTAGGAGCAGCACATCCGCAACTACTAGCATACAAATGAACCCACAACATCAGAACTGATGAAAAGAAAATGAAGCATCCAACAGAACAAAAATAAACTCCACTGATAGATGATCAATAAACTAAAATGCAGAGCTTAAAACACACATCACAAGCCACACCTTGGTAACTTTACACCCTTAAGCAGACACCAACAGTTGCTAGATGAGGTGATAGACCAATTCTAGTCTCCCTTGCACAGTAAATGACCTCTGGCAAGACAGCCTCTAGTGGAACTATATCATCGCTGATCGATTCACAGCTAATTCTTTGTCTCTGTGGCAGCAACGGCAAGTAATTAGCTATAGCAGTGGCGTATGACAAAGACAATACGCGCTCCGTGACGCTTAGAGACGCCTACGCGCTGATGCTTCCCCCAGTCCTCGCACACCCCGGCAACCAGCAGCAGCTGTACCTCTCCTGAGGAAAGCAATGACAGCAAAGAAGTACCGGATGACTCACACATATTGTCTGCGATCTGTAGTAATGTGCTCCATTAATGTGCTAAATCACTGACAGACACCAGCTGTTATACAAAAAGTGCAACAAGTCAAAGAGCAGCCAAAACACAGTGAATGAGGGCAAATGTGTGACAAGAGGATGAAAGAGCAGAAATGATACACTTTCATTACACAACCAGATGTGATTTTCCCCATGCGAAAATCACTTAGATTTTGATTTATTCCTTAAGGAGTCATTTTGCAAAGACCCAGCACAGGATCTCCTCTGATGTTATATGCAACATCCTTAATGACATCTGTGCACAAAAACTTGGAAAATCTAGTGCGGATTATAAATAAACTATACCCCAAAAGTTAAACTTGCTAAAGAAGTCTACGGGGGAGGAACTATAACCATTAGATCTGGGAAAAGCCTTTTAGTTAGTTTTGATGCTCTCCGCAGTTATCTTATATTATATTTTATATATATATATATATTATATATTCATGGTACAGCACCCAAGCTGTTTTGGAACTCACCACCTAAGCCTTATAACGGCAGGGGTTAGAGGGTTATATTTCTGTTTCTAGTAGGTTAATAGGTTATTTCTTATTTCACCATTTTAATTCTACTTCTTTCACCCCCTTAATTAAGAGTTTACTCACTAGCCTAGGCTAATTGAATCTGCTCCTTTTCCCTTCAGTTCTCTTTCCCCTACAATTGCACACGTACACACCTCTGCTGGAAACACAGCGGCATGCCCCGCCTCCTTCTGTCTCTCTCTCTCCTTATATGCGTCTGCTGACTTTCTCCATCAGCAGTACCTTTTATAAAGTCGCCGAAAAAACACAGAACTCATCTTTTGGATTTTTCCGCGATATGTTTTCACAACAGCATGTGCACTGCATGTGGAGGAGCCTTGTTAGTAACGTAGCTTTTCAAAATGAAACCAATGTGGTACCGAATGACATCTGCACTGTGTTTACTTTACCTGGTCCATGCTCGTAAAATATTCATGTCTTGTAACGTATCAGACGGCATCTGCCTGTCTTTTGCTGCAAATAGCTAAAATGTGCTGAAAAGTATACCTTGGTTGCCCGTTCATGTAACTGGGTGGCACGCCCAAGTAAAGTTTATATGTAGGAAACACTGTACCAACCATTGTATTTGCATATTAAAATCCAAAAGACACGTCTCCTCATTAGTTTACAAGTTATGCTTTGCTTTACTAACCTGAGCTCCTCCATGGTTACCGTTTCCATTTCCTAACAACCTTTTTTTTTGAGACTCAGGAACTGCAAAATAATTTAACTATCAAGATGTACAGTATGTGAACAGGACGGAGCTGTACACAAGTTTAATCTAAGCTTGTACCTGATGTTCTCAACACTGGACAAGTAGGAAGTAATGGCATGCGGCTAACCGGAGTCAGGCAGAGGTTAGTTAGAGCTAACGGCCTTCACTTTCCAGCAGTTGGGGAAACAACAAGAATCCATTTTATTAACGGACACATTGTGATGTACACTGTACATTTAATGCCAGACTGACAACAAACTCCCTCGCTTTTTCCCATCACTTTCAGCTGCTTACTCTCTCTCATTCGCTCCATCACTCACTCACTACGAACACACACTGCGCCTCCTTGTAATTTCTAACTCCGCTGCTCTCATAACATCAGCTGTCACATAACTTAGATGTCCTTTGATGAATGAGGAGAGGAACTAGCAAAGCGTGTGTTGCCATGCTCGCGCAGTGTGCGAGTGAAAATCACTAGTTCCGCATTGACATTAATAATTGAGTGAAATTTTAGAAGCGGCGTCCATTATTCGGCAGTGGCGATGCGCCGAATATTGGGGAACCGTGTCTCCATAATGTGGACGTCACCTTATCAATTAACATTTAGATAATCAATTTTTAAAATCTAATATATCGTGATTGAGGTAAAATGTTTAATTAATCGTGATTTTGATTTTAGGTGAAATCGTCCAGCCCTACGTTGCACATTTGAAAGAGGAGCTAGATAACTTTGTCTGGCAGGAAGCCGAGTTAGACACTAGTTCAGCTCACGTTTATTTACACGTCCCCTCTGGTTTAATAATTTCTGACGCACCAACTGTAACTACAGACAAGCGGCTTGCAGATATATTTAGGATGCATTAAACATTATAGCTTAACTGCTCATTAACATTAGCGCTCTGCCACTGATAAACATTGCATTAGCTTTGTGGCTAATCTAATATGTGCAGCATTAGCTGCAGTAAGTCATGTTAAAGAATATTTAGAAGTGATGAAAAAGGGAGAAATGAGAGGACTGTTCCCTAGAACTGCAGTGTAACCTCCAACATTCACCTACTGCAGGGCTCCAGACTGCGACCAAATGCTCGCACTTATGGCCATTGTTTGAGACAGCGCGATTACTTCTTACAACTCCTCTCACATGCAAATTTGACAAAAAAAAAAGTCATGTTGAAAAATGTGGACTGAACGAGTCTGTCACGGAAGACTACCAGGCAGCCTAATGGGCCTATAATATCGCCCAGCCGATAAATCAGCAGGGCTCTAATTGCAATATGATTGTTTTGCATATTGTTCAGCCCTAGTTTCTGTGCAGGGATAATACTAGTGTGGGCAAAAACAAGAAGGAGACAAACACAAAGCCAAGGACTGTGGCGAGTGACGCGCTCCACTTTAGTGCTCTGCTGACTCTGGTCCCCTAGGGTGGATTTGGAGGTAATAGGAAACGGGGCACGCCACACAGAAACCACAACATAACGCAGCCAGGGCCAAAAGCGCTTTTATACCCAGAAAGCGATATCTTAATGACTTCACCTTTCTTGTTCTAATAGCCACATATATCTAACACAGACAGCTTTGTAAGAGATGCTATGGAAAATTGTTGCAGCATAGCTTGACCTGTCTGTAAAGCAGGAGGCCACTTGGGGGAAAACAACTGCTGTTTAAAAGGCTCTGGATACAACCAGCATCAGTTATGTAACTATGCACTGAAAGCCTAGTGCCCTTGTATGCAAACACGGACCTCTGTGGATAACACAGCGGGGGACGGTCAAGTTACTTGCTAAATAAATCCCACACAAAAACACCCACACGTGCCCAACACCATATCTAACTCATAATAGTACACACAACAGTTGGTGCTGTCAGTGTGAATGCTTCGAAATGTCACAGGCAAGAGGAGCTCTGGTGGTTAAACAGGAATCACACTGGAAAGAAAAAGGGCCCAAAACAGTCAAGGCAGGAAAAGATCCAGGGAGGGCGCTGACTGAGAGATGGGAGGAAAGAAAGAGGGAGAGGAAGGACACACAAGGTAAATCAATCACTGTGCTATCAGGTTAGCTAGGGGTTCTTACCTTCTCTGGGTACATGCTGTCCCAGTCCACCAAGCTACAGCAGTGAGCCATGCCCATAAAGGGGGGCAGATAATGACAGGGAGGGACTGAATAAAGCAGAGCGAGCAATGGAGTGATGATGAGAAGAAAGAGAGCGAGCGGGAGTAAGCAAATTAAATAGGTAGTATATCCCCCCCTCATCAACTCTGCAAATAAACACCCCGCTGCATCACATGCAGACAGGGAGAACAGCTTTAATGACACCAAAGCAGAGACAACCACAACCAGGCTAAAGCCTATTGTTGGATTGTGGTTAGTTTTGGTTGTAGTCTATGGGTGTAGCTTCTTGTAAGATAAAATCTTTCTCATCATATCAAACAGGTTAGTAAGACAGTTCATTCGATCGCTTTCTCTACTTTGGACTCTCCGGTTCTCTTCATTCCCTCAAACGTTATCCGCCGGTAAGATCGGTGCAAATTTGCTTGTCCCAAAGCTAGCTATGTGAAACCACCACGTGAATTCATCCAAAGGTTCTCGGCCGCATTTCCACCACAAGTACCTGACTTTTAGTGTCCGGATCTACTTTTCAAGGGCTCCTTCAGCCCATTGTTGTGTGCGTTTCCACTGCGGTCTAAAGACCTGCGATGACCTTGCCTCTTCTCTAACCGATTTCCGTAGGGGGAGGGGGATTCGATTTTCCACTAGATGTAATTTTAAGATGACACTGATGCGTAGCCATGCCAACATCCTGTATTTGCCGGGGTTTTAAGAATTGAGTGAAGGGCTGAAAAAACAAACAAACTATGATGTCAGGCTGCTATCGTTTTAAGACTGCCTCAATAGCTGCCTTGACAGCGGTTGCCATTGTTGTTTTTACTCCTCCATGGTTCTACAGAGGCTGACAATAGCGTTAGTCTATCCAATGGTGCTTATTGGCTAATCTTTAGTCTCCCCACATCGCTCATTGGATAATCAGTTTTCCAACAGAGACATGGCTGTGTCATGTCATCATGTCAGACCAGAATAAGCTGGCATGGGAGTATTAAATAATGATCCATTTCATAAGGGATTTCCACTGTGCGTCAAGAAAATACAGAGGTAAAAAAAAAAAATTACATAACATTTACCTTACACAACAGGCATTATTCTCCTTAACCCGGAGCCTTATTTGTCAATATCAGCTCTTGTAGTCGTCTTCAAGGATCAGCCTACTGGGGGGTTGTGGGTTTAATCCTCTTGTTATATCACAGGGGCGTGGATCAGGATGGTTGTGGGGGAAGAAAAGAAATGGTGGTCACAGGTTGGAGTGCAAACCAGGGTTTCCTCACTGTTGCCCTGCCCTTCACTGAGACCGCATCTGACAACAACATTCTACTTAAAGGGAGAGACAGGTGAGCAGAGGGGAACGAGGGCTGACAGTAGAACAGGAAGCGTCAGAGCAAAAAAAAAAAAAATAGTAGAAGAGAAACTAAAAAGGCCCAGACACAGGAAAGAGAAGTGGAAAGAATGCAGGCAGATGGATAAGCAGACAGACAAACAGAGAGGGGCAGACTCGTATGAACGCAGCAGAGGCAATATTTGCTCAGGTTTAATGTTAGATTACTGAAGGACCAGTGCTTCACTTTTGAGGGGAAAGCAGACCTTCATTGACTTAGTTTGCCGGGTGCCTCGCTGTACATGAGCTGTGTGTGTGGGCACTGAGGCAGGAATGTCAAGTATGCACTGGAAAACAAGTAAGGGCCTCCTCCTCAGCCGGTTCAGGAGTAAGTCTCTCGGCGAGCTCTAAGATTACGGGGCGCAACAGTAAGGGGATGGTTACACTTTACAGCACTGCTTGCACTTAGATTTGGTGGTATTTACTAGGTAATTATGCAATAAAAGCATGCATGTTCTTTAGCTTATTTGGAAATTGGCGGTAAAGAGAGCACGGCTTTGAGTCTACACAGGCAAAGTATCTATTTAGCCCAACATGTAATTAACAGGTTATTGTGGCAGTGGGGTGTGGGGCAGGTCTTTTCTGTACAGTACTCTGAAGAGCTTCTCAGGACACTCAAGTGCGAGAGAAAAACGCTCCCATCACGCACCATGCTGTCCTTTATATGAACAATACAAATTCTGTTTGTGGGAGAAAACATGTCACTAGACCATAATGATCACAAAAATAGCAGCAGTAAATTGATCAAACCTTTGTAGAAGTGAGTATGTTTTCAAAGCCACAACCACCGCCACTTAACAGGCTATTTAAATGCACTTCTAAGGCCCTCATACACATTCTCAGCCTTTGCTCTGTTGCACAAGTCAGCAAACATACAGCTTAGCACAAAGTGCCAAAGAGTGCACACTGAAAGTAACATGTACAATGAACAATCCATCTACATTCAAGTAGGCCTGCGTATCAACAGACTCTCAGACATTCATGACATCCAGTTTTAATGCTCTCCTCCATCTTTAATGGTGAGCTTGTAATGTTGCTCTTTCAAGTCATTCATCTCGCTGTGACAGCCAATCGGAGGTTTACAGCTCACAGGCTACAACTAATCTCCAGATTCACCCACACGTGAAAACATATCGGTCTGGCCTCCTGTCCCCGGGTCTCTGCTATCCCAGAGGGGCTACAGCGGCTCTGTCACAGCCCAGGGACTTCGCACATTGTTCCTGTCTCAAGATGCCCCACAACCCACTCTCCCTCCTCCTCCTCCTCCTCCAGGCAACATCAGCCTGAAAGAAGACCACACAGTAGGCTAAAGGCAGACAGACCCTGGCCACAACTCAGCTGTTTCTTTTTGATTTTAAACCCTGAGGTGAGATTTTTTTCAGAATCTGTCCAGATCCATTTACAAGCTAGTTATGTCATTATAGGCGTCCTTAAAGCAGACCTTCAAGGAGATTTCTGTGAAACAAGACATGCAAGGCTAAAAGGTGGCTTATTTTAGGGGAGTGACTGATCCAGCTTGTAATCAGGGAATTGCTGGTTTTATTATTTAAGTGTCACAGACTAGGGCTGAATGATTATCGCAATGTGATAAAACAAGATTTTCTAATTAAACAGTTAATTCATTCTCTAAGGCTGCGATAACACTCTGGTCACCTGACATGCGAGAGTAAAGCAGTCTGCAGACGAAGCATTAGCTTCACACGTTACGCTGTACCTCAACATGTTGTTGTACAACGGCCTTACGCTTCACAGAAGCTGACACTACAGAAACTTTAGTGTCCGGTGCTGTCGGAGAATTACTAAGCTTGTCTATTAAACACGAGAGGCGTCACTTGCTTTTATTTTTGTTGGCCAGCTTTTGAATTGAACCTCAAACTCAGTATTTTTGGAGGTTTTTAACATAAGGACTCATTAATTGCTGGTTGAACTGTGGGTTTTGTATCAAGCGCTTACTGCATAACACACTGTGGCGAACTTAGTTTTTCTCGTGGTCTGTAGGTAGGGTGACCTGATGATAATATATCATAATTTAATGCCATGACTTGACTCTCAAATTATCTTTCTCATATTATTAAAATTGGACATTTCTTCTCCACCATTGCTAAATTATAATAATAATTCATGCAGCTAATTTCATCATAACATAGACCTAACCCCCAAGAAAGAACAGTGTATGTTTAATCTGTCTAATATTGTGTTGGTTGTACTATACACTGATTTACTGATTCCAAAATCGTTCAGCCCTATTACAGACTACATAGAGGACGGCTAAATGTGTCTGAACTGCGAAAGAAAGGCCCATCCATCAGTGGTTGACACCTTGTTGGGAGTGTGATTGTGTGAAATGGTAAAAAGGCAGGGTTGTGGGGGCCTCTCAAAGATATTTCTAATCAGACAGTGAGTGAGCGCAGGGCAGGCCGCTGGCTCCACAGTGCAAAGCCACAGACACAAAAACCGCATCTTTCCCTCGGTGACACATCTCAGAAAAGGAAAACAACAATCTGGGCCTTTCACACAGTCCCGCAGAGGAGACTTCATCCACTCATTAAGTCACTGTGCTTTGGAAAGAAAAGGAGCTGTTTCCCCAAAGGACAAGTTTCGATTCTCCCCATTTTAAGAAGATACAGTAAAAGTATTCCAAAATAACCCAACTCAAAATAACTTCCTCTGTGGCGATTGAGACTGCTTGGTCATGGTTTACTGTAGAATTCTGAAAAAGGCAAAACGGCAGCTTCTTAAAAACAGAATCACCGTAGAGACACCCAATATGTTTATGTGAAAAACAGACTTTTACATTATATAGTTTGCCACATTCTTTCAGGAAAACAAACACTCTAGCCCACTGCCAGGTTCTTGGGAAGTGAGGAAAAGACATTTATTTTACCAGCCCCTAAAGAGCAGAGGAGCTGTACTTTTAGAGGAGGAGGGGCAGCACATAGTAACTAAATAGGATTCAGGAGGATGGCTGTGACTACAAACTCTGGCAACCCCTCCTGGTGCTCAGGAGGTGGGGAGTGGACTACCACACACTGCTGATATATGAAGTTAGCACATTACATATGGAAAGCATAGAGAGACAGAGGCGTGAATTGTCACCCATAGATCAAATTGAATCAGTTAGAGGTGGCCAGCAGGCACTTGAGGGGAGGCATGTCAGATACAAATTCTTCTAACGGCTCCATCCATCTAGCCATCTGTGCATTCATCCAGCAGCTCTTTCTCTCCTTTGCAGAGTGGATGTGTAAGGGAGAGGAGGATGTTTATGGAGGGGAGGCTGGTGAATGATTAACAGGAACACGGCAAGTCAGCACGCAAAGAAACAGCATCTTAAGTTTATCTAGTTATAGGCATAGACTGTATATAAGAAATGGACGTAGTCATGGTGACGTCACCCGTTGGTTTGTGGACCGCCTCAAGTGGCCGATAGGGCGCCGCCATGTCGAGTTCTTGCAACCAGGAAGCGTCCTGAAGTGACGATACGGCGGAGTGAACGGCCGTGTACGGAGCTAGCTAGCTGAGCTAGGTGCAACTCAGGTTAACTGTCATTTTAACAGGCTGATAAGTTTGTCTAGAGAACAACAGTCTTAAAACTAAATGTTCTCACCAGAGAAAGTGAACAGCCGACTCCTAATAAGCTTTTTCAATGGTGCTGGTTAAATTTACACAGAGCAGAGGGTACGAGTCAGCTTTAGCCTGATTGACAGGTCGCCATGGTAACGACTTGTCAATTATAGATCCTGCCCTGAAACATACTCTGCTTTGTGGTCTATTTTAAAATAAATGGGACCATAATTTGCTAAATGAACATCATTTTGTATTGAAGAAGACTTGAAACTAGCGACTGAGACCATAAACTCATCAGGAAAGTGTTTACTGGGGTAATTATTCAGCTGAGAGGTAGAAACATTTTCCCATTATTTCTAATGGAGCCGGACTTCTTTTTGCAACCAGAAGATTTGCCCCCTGCTGGATTTTCAATAGAATGCAGGATTCAGGGACTTCCGCATTCACTTCATATTGTAGACTGGAAGCTTCTCGCTTGGTTATAGGGAGACAATTTTACACATCAAGTTCAGTTTCCTTTTCGCAAGGAGTACGACATTACCCGTGTACCCCGTAGAAGTTGTATGTTCTTTGTGGGTCTTTAGCGCAAGCTTTTTAGAGTTTGAGAAATTAACCCTGATGACAACAGCTCAGCGAGCGACAAAGTGGCATGACACTGTGTCGTGATAGCCTATCAGCACTGAGATCTTCCAGATGTCACAAACGGCTTCAGAGCCTTGTTTAGAGAGGACCGGGCAAAGCAGAGGGACTGAATCTATTGGATAAATAAACATCTGTAGTTGGACTGAATTCAGCTCTGAAAACTTTGCCGTTTACCCGTGAGGAGCTCAGACTTAAACTGCTTTTATCAAATTAGCTTTTTACTTAAATTTTTGGGATTAAAAAGCTGTTTCTTCACTCGCACTTCTCAGCAGTGAGCCACCATGTGTTTCTGACTTCCACTGTTGTTGTTAGCATCAGTGGGCACCCAGAGCTCTGTAGGACTACTTCTTCATATTCATATAAAAAAAAAACAACACAAAACTGGACATTGCTTGGAAAAATGTAAGTGAGGAAGTTGAACTACCTGGTAACTTCCAAAAATATGTGTCTGTTATTTGATTCTCGCCGTCATAGTATTTTACTGTCAACAAGCTAGCATAGCACAGGCCTGATCGGTCCAAACTCCATTCGGACAGCAAACATTGTACAATTTGTTGTCCTGCTGCCTTGCTGGCAGACCTAACAAAGCATGAATTCATATGTTTAACAAATCTACGTCCTGTTGTATTTATTTTGGACATCATTTTTATCAGTTTATTGCAATTAAACCACAGCAAAATGTTTACTTTGGTTTCATACCACTGTAGTAATCAGGGGTTGGGCAATGTGGAATCCAACGGTTTTGGATCAGTTTCAATATTATTTTGCTTAGTACGCCTTTAAGTGTTAATGGGCCCTGCTTTTAATAATAGAGAGCTGGCACCATCTGTGGTACTGATTTTCAACCTTATTAGCAGTGCATTTCATCAACATACCTTACTTCAAATTTTGAGATATTATGGGTCTTACCATTTTAACTGTAAACCTCACATTTTTGTGTCTTTACTTGTATCTAACATGATCATCATTTGTGATGAGGAAATGTTAGATCTGCACAGTGTGTGTCCTAATCATAGTTCAGCAGTAAAATCCCAACACACTGCAGAGTGCCTCTCCTGCATAGTTTCTGTGCTGTGTTGATCAAACTGCATTAGAGGAAGAGAGTCTGGTCTGACTGAGAATTACTTCAGTCAACTTCCCATTCAACAGTGGCAGCTGTGCGCCGTGTGATTCTGTGTTGTTTTGCTTTGCCTTTCGTTTCCATCACTGTTCCTCCTTAATGTACTATATAATTAGGTTTGCACTTGCAGCTGATTTATTGTGAGTGTAAGTAAGTGTTTTACTGTAAAACTGTAAAATGTCCTACTCAGTTTACACTATGTTACGCCACTAGAACACTGCATCCAAGCCTTCAGCTATCAAGCTCCTCTCCTGTGGAATCAAGTCCCTGTTTGGGTTCGGGAGCCAGGAACCATCTCCACATTTAAGAGCAGGCTCAAGGATTTCCCCTTTAATAAAGCTTTAGGGCGAGCTCAGGTGAGATAGTTTTTGATCATCTGTTCTATGCTTCACAGAGATCTGGCTGTGTGGATTGATACCAGATTCAGTCCTACAGGTTGCAGGCTTCCGACTATACAGAGCGTATCACAACACAGATCTCTTCTGCAAAATGAAAGGTGGAGGTATTTGTTTTACATTAACAGTGGCTGGTGTAATGATGCGGCAGTGATACAATGGCACTGATCTCCTCATCGTTATCATAAACTGCAAAACGCTTTACTCCCTGTGAGTTTGCTTCATTGATTTTACATGTTTACATTCCATCGCCAACGTGCAGAACAAACAGCGCATGCTCGCCGACCATGTGTGGAGTGGAAATACCTGGACCGCTTAGTTAATGTCCTCTCCTCTTTAACAAAAGGTAATCTCAACTAGTCATGAGCCGGTTACCATTTCGAGATATCCCCTGGTATGAAAAAGTTTTCAAAAGGTTTTCAAAGGTTTCAAAAGGTGTCAAAGTGACAAATATTCTGTTATATCGTTGCTATGGTATCAGCTGTTTTTTTATGTCTCGTCAAAGACAGAAAGTGCAGGAATCCTGCTGGTTGACTGCAGTGTAGAAAGTAACATGACCCCTCCCCCTCCGGTTGGTGCGAGCAGTCAGACACCTGTGTGTAGGATGGCCGAGGAAGGGGAACCCCTGAACATTTTCCCCCAACAAAAAACAAAGTCTGCCGTATGATATATCTTTGGGAGCATCATGCGTCACTCTTCGCTAAAGTCAAGTTAACGCTATCTTGAAATGAACATTGGCAACAAGCTAGGAGAGTTAGTATGTTTAGCACTAGTGTAATAAATACTATTTGATTACTATCAAAGCAGATAACATGGCCCGCACATTACTTCACAGAGTATATAATTTATTTTAGCTGATTAAACGTCGTCTAACATTGTGTCGGCTATAACTGTTACAAGTCAAGATGATTTAAAAAAAAAAACTGCTGGATCTCTGATGTCAATGTCATGTGCCAGCCTGCTTCAAATCCCTCGTTTCCCCAAAAAACCAAGGACCACAGGTCTAAATGACTACAGATCCGTCATCCTGACCTCTGTGATAATGAATTCTTTTGAGCACTTTGCGTTGTCACATCCTCTAGCACCTGGACTGCTCAGGAACCGATGCATGGTTGCTTTTTGTGACAGCACTCCCAGCTGTGTGTTCCGGACTCCACTCTCAAGTCTGCGTTCTTTACCCTCTGCTATTCTTCCTGTATACCAACAGCTGCACCTCCAGTCACCAGTCCATCAGGCTCCTGAAGTTTGCGGATGACACCACCCTCGTTGGACTGACCTGTGGTGGGAATAAGTCTGCCTACAGGTGGGAAATTGGCCATCTGATGATCTTGTTGGGGGTTCATTAGAGACCAGTCCCACAGTCGACTGTGGAGTCCTTCCGCTTCCTGTGCACCATCACACGTACCTTGAGATCCTCTGGCATAGGCCTGTTGTCTATTCCAGAGTCTCAACTGAAAACTAAAGGAGACAGAACGTTCGCAGTCGGGGCCCGGGCCCCGAGTCTCTAGAACAGCCAGCCTGAGGAAATCAGGTCAACAGAGTCACTGAACTGTTTTAAGTCCATTCTTAAAACATACTTCGACAGGACAGCCTTTCCTGATTTTAGTTTAGTTGCAATGATGGTGCACTACACCACTATCACTGAGTCCATCCTCAACTCCTCCTTCACCTTTTGGTACACTGCTGCCACTGCAAAGAAAAAAGGTAGACTGCAGCGTATCATTCACTCTGCAAAGAAGGTAACTGCTGCAATCTACCATCCCTCCAGGACCTGTTTGCTTCCAGGACTTTAAAGCTGCGTTTCAACCAAAGGAACTATACCCCAGAACTAGGAACCTAAGGAGGAACTCACTGCCTTTCCACCGAAGGGACCAGAGTCTAAATTTAGTTCTAGGGTCTTTATTTCACCCCCCCAAAAGTCCCTGCTCGGGGGGTGGTACTGTTGCGAAACACAGACGAGATGCTGCCAGCTGACCTGCAGGACCGGCTGGAAATGTTTTAATAACCTTCCAAACTGTCGCAATTTGATTTTTGTGTTGCGTTCTCTGTGCTGGAGTTATTTTAAGAACTTGATGGCTTTATCCAGTTTGTTAATAAATTTGTAACAAACTATCGTGCCTCTCCATTATACTCCCACACAAAAAAGCTGTTTTAATGGTCAAGCATAGCCTTTAGTTTTTTTATTGTAAAATCTGTCAAATCTGATGTTCATTTATAAATTTTACTCATGGATAGTGGTTACTAAATAATGATGCCTGTACATCGCTTTGTACAGCGAAAAGGCCTACTGCCTACATCAGCTGGTTAATTTTCTTAATCCTTGCAGGTTTGCAACTTTTCCCCTTCTTCTGCCTTTTAAATTCAAGTAAATTCTGTAAATGTTTTTAGCAGGGTCATTCACTTGCCTCACAAAATATAGTGTTTTCAAAAATATATATTTTTTGATACATATCAATTCTGAATATAACGGTTTTAATAATAATTTTCCACAGTATCAATCCTGGGAATGCGTTTCTCTTGTCCTCGACAGTGAGCTGATACACACACCGCTGCAGTGTCCTCACAGCCCCACCGACTGTCACTCTTTATTCTTGACTTATTCGCTACATTTGAATCATGTTTTTTCCATAGACTGTTTTTTTCCCCCTGCGTTTCGACAAGTCCCGCCCTACTGTGCTGTGATTGGCTAGTACTCATCACTTGTGATAGGATGCTGGCAAAGAAAACAAGCAAGCCCAAATAAAAGTGACGGTACAGAGCGGTGCTAACGGAAGAGCACCTGCAGGACCGACTCCGTTCTCTATAAAGAACCTGCAGAGGTTGGAGACATCTTCCCTTTCAATATTACTAAAGTATTAAACAAGATGGCCCAGTAAACTGTTGTTAAGATAGTTGTCCTGTTGTTTGCCTAACAGACATTTATAATTCTCAAAATTAAGCTAAGCCCCTTGGAGCTGTCAGACCTGAGGAATCTTGAGACAGGAGAGTTTCAGTTGACAGGAAAATACTTTGACCGAGGTCAGAAGTAAATTAACTGAAGCTGGTCTGCTTAACACACAGTACTATTAATTAAAGAAAGATAAGTTGATAAGATAATTCAGTAATTATAATCAGTAATTTAATTAATATGTCAATTTCCCCTGTGGTATCAAAAACAGTATAGAGGTATTGTATCAAAGTTAGATATTCCAGTATCGTGACAACACAAACACAACATCACAAAGACACAATGAGAGAGGGAGTGGGTTCCACCTGCCCTGGGCGACCACAAAGAGTTTTGGATCCTGTCTGTCGGTTCTTATCCGCCCCTTCAGCACTACTGTAGCCTCACCAAAAAAAAAAAAAACACTCCAAAGCTGCCCATGCAAATGTAAATGGCCGAGAGTGAAATGTATGTTTATTTTGGCCCATGTGATTTGACAAGTGTGAAATTAATTCAGAAAGGTTGGTGAAAGCAGGCAGCAACACAGAAAACCATTTTTTTCTCGCCTTAAAAGTGGCTTTTGAGTTATCTCAGTTCCAACCCATAAACCATTTAGTTGTAGTGCACACTGAGCTCGGAACTGTGTCTGTGGCTTTTATTCTCACTTTCCTTTCTTTCACATGGCGCATCACACATGGCATTCACACTCACACACACGCTCTCACAGTGGTCCCCACGGCGGGGCGACGGGGGCAACAGACTGATCCTCCGCAGATATGACCTAGTTTCTATTCAAGCCTGTCTCTCTTTGTTCACTCATGGAGGAGGCTGCTACAGCCTGTGGAACAAAGAACACAAACTAGCACTTGGAGCCTTCAAACAAACTGACCCTGCCTAGATACAGCCACCCAAAAAATGGCTGACAAAGAGCAGTGTAGCTTGGACTCCCACTGTCTGGAAATCTCCTTCTTTTTCTACTTTGATCTACCTCCGATGCAGATGAACGAGGATAAGCTAAAGTTCCTGCAGCCTATCACCCATTCTCTGGGCTCAGAGTGATGACAAAGATATCATGGAGGTGAGAAGAGACCTGAGTCAGTCTAGGGGCGGCGGGAGACAAAATCCATTCCAGAGATCATCTGCCTCAAAGCATTTGTTTTGGGTGTAAGAATACGATTGCATACATTCCTGTAGTACAACAAGTTTAAAAAGCAAAAACAAGTGGTTGTATATGGCATTTCCTTGTAATAAAAGTGCCTGAATACAGAAAGCCCCCATTTAACAGTGAAGCTGTGAACAGATGATTAAATCTTTAATGACCCGACTGCAAAAACCCCTCTACCCCTACCCCACCCATCTGTACAAGACAGGCAAATTATGCTTCAAGGGCAACAGTAGAAGATTTTAATAAGCACCTGCAACTGTTGCTGCTTTGTCAAATGTGTCAAACGAGGCACAAAATTGTTTGAGGTAGTGTGGTGAAGGGGCTGATGAATGAATGTAGCTCTGCAAGAGACGGCAAGTGAAGAACATGCAATCACTGAACACCCAATGTAACAGAAGCTGCAGGAGACAAGGGGAGTTATCTGCAGCCGGCCCAAGACAACAAAATGAGCACAGGGCAGGAAATAACCAGAACTTAAGGCACAACTGAGAATCAAAAGGACAAAACCAACCGTGCTCAAGACACAGAACTAAAGGAGCTACCTTGCACTGTGCATGGTGTCCCAAAAAAACACTGATTGATGGAGAAAGTCACAAAAGCGAAACAAAAGGATCAAATTAAACAAATCCTGGAAAGCCGCCATTTGAAAAAGTTAATGTGGCAACTTACCTGCATGGTTTCTGTTGAGCTGCTGCTTAGCTCGTCCCCAGACTCAGAGTCGTTGTGGAGCTTGTTCAACCCCTCTCCTGGCAAGTCGCTTGGTGGGGAGGTCTTGACACTGTCTGGACTTTTGTTGTGGTTGTTCCCCACTTTGAGCGGAGGCGAGTCTGCCCGTGTTCTTGGCAACGTAGAATTGTTGGCGTGGTGATGGTTGTTGTTGTTGTGAAGAAGCACCAGTTCAGCTACCACTTTGCAGTGATGGGGGCTCCCCACATTGTGGTTAGCATCCTTGGACACAACCAGGGGTGTGGCTGGATCAGAAGATGGCGATGGGGTTGAGGAAGGCGACGGACGCCCAAAGCTGGACATTTCCGGCTGCGGTCTATTGAGGTTTTCATTGGATGCCTGGCAGATATCCAAAACAGTGGGCTTGGTCCTCAAAGTGGGCTTCTGGGGGGGCATGAGCGCCCGGCGCACCTCCCTGACATACTGTGCCGGGACATAAAAGGCCTTTGTGCCCTCGTCCTTCTTCACCTGCCACCAGTCCTCATTGGTCTTCTTCACCAGCATGTACCACTCTCCCTGCCTGATGGTCACCGTCTTGTCTTTGGCCTTGTACTCGTAGTCGTACTCCACTTCGATGTAGACGTGGCCCGGGGCGGCGGGCAGCCCCTCTCTGTCAGCCATGACTGCCGGAACAAGCGATTGAACTCTATCCACAGCTGCTCAGCGACCCAGACCTGCAGGGCTCTTCATGTCTGACTGGGGGAACTTCTGGGCTGTAGGAGAAATGACAGTTAAATCTCACAAGATTTTTTTAAAGGCATTAAACCTTTCGCAAGCTCAGACACATGAACATACACTGACCATACCACACAAACATGCTCCAATTGCACCGTGCAAACCTCAGAGTCTGTCACATCCTGCTTTATTACTCACTCGATTACCACAACCACAAGGTGCCACTACTGTATCCTCCCACTCACATTATGACATGGTCTACTTCCAGACAGACTCTACTGGTGAGTCATGTGAAGACCACCACATACCAACTGCTCCCTCTGATCATCAAAAACCACAAGAGACAGTCACACTGATTGCTCTGGTAACCAATACCACTGCTAAGGATATCCAGCCAGGTCACCTGATCACACTCTGAGGAGCTAAAGGTGATGGCAACATTACCCCACAAGCTGATCCTGCATGTGATACAGTGACTACAATGACTCCCTGGAGCTTGCATTCCCTCAGAGACTGCATCCAAAAATAAAGTGTGCGTTGTGTAATAGAGTCCTACTCTGCAGTTTGGCATCATTACAGATTAATGCAGTTACAAGAAAAGTCAGAAACCTTTAAAGAGCTTAGGGTGATCTTCTCGATATGTCATACACAGTCAGTGTGTGCGCCACAGGACAGCTGGGACTTTGCCACTCCTCCAGGGTTTGTTTTGGGATCTGGCCTGTCATTGATCTGTCTGTCGGAGAGTCTCCCTTCGACGGTTAACCTACATAAATAGCGGGGCGCTCCCACAGCAGAGGAGCTGCTACCGAGACGCGGCTCCCCTTATATCAAATTCTCCCGCCCTGAAATAGCACCCGCTGTGGACGGACATCCTGAAAGTGCAGGCGGTAAAAGCAGGTGCGTGAGAACACGCTACTGAATCTCTAAAAGGGGTCCATCCTTATGTAAGGGAAAATATACACACACTCTGAAGGTCAGACT